>CM061176.1:19505228-19605228 GCA_030763345.1 Mythimna separata | reverse complement strand
CAAGAGTGAATAGGTTACTTTTAGGCAAGCGTACTTCGTCGTCGTCCACATAATTGCTTACCATCAGGTGAGAAAGAGGTCCACAAAAAGTAACCTCTTAGATCATTTCAAGTCATCTTTTTTAACTGCGTTCTTTTTCAGCATAGACATTATTCTGTATGGTTTTCAGTCGAATTAGATTAAACCTATTGAAGAGTACATGAAACATATTACACTATACATGGTGCTCCATCTTACACTACCTACCAGTCAAGAGCGTACAAATACATTTTTCGTTAGACTTTTCTAACAAAAGCAGGGGCTAGATTTCAATTATTTGCCAATCCGTTACCTGTACGGGTACAGTGGTCCTGACTCGATTGCCTCCCGTCTGGCATACGCCGGAATCGAACTCCGGTCCGCACAATGAAATACATCTAAATAAATAACACGGACTTCGCATTGTGAAGTCGTCTCCATACAAAATATATTTTCACTACAATACGCTCGCCGGGAACGAGGAAAATGGGGCACACTCGAACAGGAGAAAATGCTCGAATGCTGGCAACACTCGGGCTTAATTCATGATTCCATTTTTGAAAATTTGGATATTATTGGGTATTTTGTGTTGGTGGTCGACCAATTATAATGCGTGGTTTGTGTATAACGGTTTTGAAGATATTGGTTAACTTGGTTTATTTATTTAGGTACGTACATTGAAGCTGTTTTACAGACATAGAAAAGCAAGACATTTAAAAATCAAGGTTGAAACTACTACTTTTTTTTAGGTGAGGAATTATTCAATGATTTCTCCCGCGGTTTCCTGACATCGGTCTCTATGAGACGCGCGTGGAACATTACGCGTCGACGACAACTCGGGCTCAGTCCGGACGTTCACCTGATGGCCGGACGGCGTGGTACCCATTGCTCGTCGTCCACGCCTGTGCTTATGAACCAACGGTGTTCAACTAAAATTTCCAGCTTTTTTTATTCTGAACCCTAGCGGTATCATGTGACATTTACAAAATTAACCAGCATCATGACACGACTGCCTTCTTTTACTTCAATATCCGATGTTCCTCTAATAGTTATTTTCTGTATAATTACCCGCTTCTTACATAAATGACATTTAACACAGTCCATCTACCGTCTCTACATAATGTGAACTGAACGAGTTGTAGATCGCAGGTTCAAACCCAGCTAGGAGCATCACTTTGTGCAAATAAGTTTCATCACAACTACTCTCAAAACTGCAAAAGAAAACATCGCGAGGCGTTAGGCATGTCCTAGAGCCAAAAATTCGAGGATATGTGATGATGATGATTCGAGAAGGCCTGAGTCCCAGAAGTGGGAACATTATAAGGCGGATAGTGATTATGTGAAATTTTTGACTATAGTAAAACATAAAATGGACCAGGTACCTATATAAATTAGCTGAAATCGATAAATACTAGCCGATTTTAAACATACTACCTACATACACATACTATTTATTCAGAGGCCCCAAACTAGAGGTCTAACCACGATCCATATGGCAACCGAAACTGAACAGTTAAAGGGGGAGATGGACTGATATACGCTAAAGATAGATTGACATATATAAGAGGATGGATATACGTTATATAGCTCCATCAGCTATATGGTATAAATAGCTCCATCCCTCTTTTATTATATGTTGTATCATACCTATCAAACTTATAACACCAATATTATTTTAATTAATTAACAAAACCAAAAAGGATCTTTTAAAGAAAAAGAAAAGCTCTACTATTCCAAAGGTAACCTTCTTTCAACTCCTTTAAATATCAAATTAACACAAAATCTTCATTAATTGACAAATTAATTTACTTTTCGACAGACAAATCTACTTGACGAATTCGCCAGCGAAATCGCCGAAACCCTTTAAGAGCTGTAGCTCTAAACAATGACCTACCGAACTAATGATTAATTCAGAAGTCGTTGGAATCCTTTCAATTTGGGGCTAGAAGAAAAGCGAGATTTATCCGCTAAGGCAACGCGACATTATGTTTTTACTTTTTTTTATTATTGATAGGCTCGCGCTTGACCACATCTCACCTGATGGTAGCGATCATGTGGTCGACGATGGAGCACGCTTGCCTAGGAGCAACCTATTCACTCTTGACTCAAAGACCACGAGGTTGTAGCTATCAGGAAACACAGTCCCCGGCAGGAAATTCCACTCATGAGCTGGGAAATCAGCAAATACCTTCTCCTGCACTAGGGTAAAACGAGAGGGTGTATAAAACTTTTACCAACTAAAACTCAACGGCCAGACGAAAGCTTCTGAAGTGGCGACCACGTACTGTGAGACGCGACACGTGTGGACTGATGATCTGGTTTGGGTCGCGGAAATCCAATGAATGCGAGACGCATAGGTCTAGTTTTTGTGGCGACGCTTGGGCCAAGCTTATCTTTGGACATAGGCAGTGGACGTCTTTTGACTAAAATGGTAATGATATCATCATCGTTTGATCATTCTCGTATTCTCACTAGGTCAACGGTCTTTCCTTAGGCGTCTTCCGGTACGTGGTCGCCACTCCAGAACCTTTCGTGTGGGGACGAACCACCGATTAATGATGACAAATTAAAACTAACATTTTAAAAAAAATACTGCCTCAAACCCACTAGTTTTCTTTCAATTGCGCTCTAAAGCCATAGTATCTCTTTTCAATATATCCACATCCCAATCGATGTTTAGTAAGTACAGAACTCTCGAACACTTACATTCTAAAGTATTTCTACAAAGTAATCTTTTAACAGTCCCCCGCTAACTTTACAGCTCCATAGTAAAAGCTAAGAACGGCATAAAATAAAACAATTGATTTGAAAAACGCCCCCGCACATAAAAGGGTTCCTAATTATTAAATTGAAAACCTTGTTCTATGTTCGCGATCAAGGGGTTGGGGGCCGAACGGGCCCCAAAGAGTACAGAGACTAATCTAGAATACTGACAATCTATATCTAGATATAGACACAGTATTCTAGATAACTATAACTCTGTCTATTTATTTATTAGTGAGAAATTCCTTTGAAAATATTGTTCAGATTGATTCCAAGAATTTAAAGTAAAATAAACTATTGTTCAGAATAATTCTAAGAACTTTAAATAGGTTAAACTATTTTGTGTGTAACTCAGTCTATTTCAGACTTGAATAGATTACCTATTTTGTGTTTTAAAGGCATCCAGTTTTGTTCGTAAATATCATTTTCAAGTTGGCACAGTAAAAGATAATGTTTTTTGGAGTTTCATTTGACAATGTAAGCGGGCAGCGCCATCTGTTGGGTGGTGGGGAACAAATATTTGAGGTTTGGTTGACCTATGCGACTTTTTGTTTAGATCTGGTAATTAAACTACAATAGTACAACATAATTATTTTATAATTAATATACTGTGGTAAGTTTTTTTTATTGCTGGGCTCGAATTTGACAACTAACTCACCTGATGGTGAGCGATAATGTGATCGACGTTGGAGCACGCTTACCCAGGAGTAACCTATTTACTCTTGACTTCAAGTCCCCTAGGTTATTGCTATCCGAAAACACAAATTTCGGCAAGGAATTCCGATAACCATTAACAAATAAAAACTTTGTAATGTTTTTCACCACCATGACATTTTTTCGCTGTATTAAGGAAACAATTTTATCCTTCATATAATACTCGTACATATGCACTCAAAAAAAAATCGCGACAGCATAAAATATGACATAAGCATTCGCTTTTGTGTAGTTATTAATCGTATTGTCTGATCTTCACCGAACAAATAATTTCGGTATTGTCGAAAAACCCAAAGTCCATTCGTACATGTTAAAAACCTTCTTTAAAATAATATTGAATGGCTAAAATAAATATACCTAATCATGATTAATTATACAGTACATTGACATCGACGTGTTTATACAAGAACGTAATCGTATGGAGGAATTATACATTCATACGTGTAGGTATAATTATATGGCTGTACATAACTGTATAATATAGTTTTTTAAAGACATTTTATGATGAGTTAGGTTTCTTGGACGCAGGTAATTGAGAATGTTGATCTATATTTTTAAGGTAGGAATAGTTTGATAATGTCACCGCGGTTATGGAACACAGGTAGGCTCTAGTTAGTAAGTTTTTATCAGTAAAAGTTTGACACCCCCCCCCTCGCTCTAACCAAAGTGGCAGCAGTTATTAGACGATTCGAATACAATTAATAATAATTTACGTAGTAAGTTGTAACTATATTTGGGTGGTTAATTAGGTCGGTACGGTTAAGTATTTGGTATGCCACCTTGCAGTACACTTGCTTGATGGAATATGGCCAAGTAACTCTCTTTGAGGTGACCTGAACCCCTGTACTTAAACCTTATGTTAATTATGCTATTAAAACAGAAACAAATGAAAACCAAACTGATGTTACAAATAAAATTACTACCACAAGTAATCCCGAGTTCAAAGCGGAACATATTTTTTTATTGTGTAACAAAAAAACACTAAAATCCAAGCTTTTGAGATTACAAGAAAGATAATAAGTACAATGGATAATATGAAGTTACAATTTTGTATTGCTTTAGGTAATATATGAAGACATAACTAAGAAAAAAGAAATAAACCGTTTCGTAAAACATAAGCTCGGCTCAAAAGTTTCCGACGGAATAAAAACATCCTTGAATTTAGTTTTTCTTCTTCTCTTCAAATAGTTTCATTATTATTATAAAGTGGCATTAAACTTTTATTCAGTCGTCAATGTTTCATTAAATGGCCTGAATATTTATATTTTTTTTATAGATTACAAATTAGTTAGTAATCAAATATGATCACGTGCATGATTTAAAATTTTTATTGTGTAATATACTGTTGTACTTTTTGTTAATATCTATCTGTATAAAATAATTGTTTCATTACTATAAATACAGACCATTGAATTCATAATAAACCTTTTCTGAACACAATTTATTGTGTTCATTCACTAATAAATTTTATTTATAATACTTCAAACAGCGCCCAACCTATAAGCCTAATTGAATGTAAAACGACCAACAACCAACTCTTTATTCTCAACATAATCAAAATTAAATCATGTCGATACCAATTATCTTTAATAGGAACTGTATGTCATTTAATTATATAAAAGTTCAAAGAGTTGCTCTGTCCCCGGAAGTCGGTCCAGCCATAATTAACACTAAAACTGTCAAAATAACTGATGTCATAATCAAAAGTTATTAAAATAAATCCGAAGCTGTGGAATTTGATATAAATACTAAGAATGTGAATAAATTATAAACAGGAGAAATTAACGACGATGATAATCGTTTGAAAGTTGTACGGCGGAATCCGGAATGAGCCTAACAATCCATCGACTGCAGGCTATTCATGACAGCAAGTCAATGACTCCTCAAACTAATCACCTAAGTGAATGTTAATTCAATTATTCCACTCCCGACCTCTCAACACGTCAAACAAAATTAAAAGGGTGTCAATTAAAACGATAAAGTAAAATAAAAACAATTTAGTGTTTATTTTGTATGGCATTTAACAAAGTTATTTTCTCAAATACTATAATACATCGTTGGTACTGACATCGATAATTCAATTAATACACTATTATATACATTTTGAGATGTTCTAATGACTTAAGATTAAGACAACTAGTTCTTAAATTTACATCTACAGTTGGAACCAATAAATAAATTATACATGGAAAAGTAAAGCGGATCAACCCTGAAGACACGGGGAAGAAACAAATAACTCAACAAACTGACGTATGTTAGCACTAAAACAAAGAACAGGGTTGACAATACACGACTTAACTATTCGGCTACATGAGACACCTATAGAAAATAATCTCTTTTTGGTACCAATCTCACTTCACATAACTAACGAACCGGCGCTACTTTACCTTTAATATTTATAGACGCATCAAAAACAAAAGAAATCACAGTTAAACTCAATTCGCCCCTCGCGGGTCTACCTTAACATATTTACAAGCCACTTGATATGAGAATCACTTTACATCATCAATTGTTACTCTAGAAAATAAATAATGTTCATTAAATCTTGTACACAGTCTATTCGCACTTAAACTGCTGGGTCCGTCTGGTGCGGGGCTGCCGAACCTTGAAAGATGGGTGTCCTTCAAGGAAGGCAGGTTGGTCTTCAATATATGACGGAGACGGGCCGCCTGAGCTGGTCGTCATGCGGGCTGTGCTGTGTGGGGGTGACGGGGGACACGGGCGACGAGGGCGCGGCGCCGTACTGCGGGAACAGCGACGAGGGGAAGGGCTTCGGCGGCGCCGACGGCGACGTGTACAGCGACGAGTAGAACGACGACACCACGGCCGCCGCCGACGACGACACCGTCGGCAACTTCTCCGTCGGCGCCATCAGCTTCGAGAACTGCAGGTGGTCCAGCTGATGCGGGAAGTACGGCGGGACCGCGGAGTATGACAGCGCGTCCAGGTGGCCCACTCCATGTGCTGGTCCGGCGAAGTACGGCAGCGGGAAGCTCGGGAACGCACCGGCGCCGGGGGCTCCTCCCTGCGTGGGGGGCTTGGGCTTCCTGCGGGGCCTGTACTTGTAGTCCGGGTGCTCCTTCATGTGCAGAGCTCTCAACCTCTTCGCTTCATCGATGAATGGCCGCTTTTGCATCTCTGACAGCAGCTTCCACTCGGCGCCGAGCCTCTTCGAGATCTCTGAGTTATGCATCTTTGGGTTGTCCTTCGCGATCTGGCGTCTCTGCAGTCTGGACCACACCATGAACGCGTTCATGGGTCTCTTGATGTGTCCCTCGGACTGCGGCGAGGTGGCCGGCAGCGGCTGCGGCACGCTGGGGTACTCCGGCAGCATGCCCGGGTGCATGGAGAACGCATACGGGTGATGACTCAAAGTCGACATAACGATTGAACTTTAATTACTAAGTCGTAAGTTCTGCTAGAGCATTAGCTCTATGGTGATGTATGGCACAAAGCGGTGAATAAGCACAGACGAGGAGGTGATTGTGTCACGTCGGAGACGGACGATAGACTGGCGGCTCGGTATCGGGGGCTCGTGGGTATCGAAGAGCGGGGGGTGGGGTTTCTGGGCGGCGAGGCCGGGGCCAATGAGCGTGCGGCGAGTACAGCCTGCGCCCCTCCCGGGCCTGGCGCGCTCTCGCTCGCGCACACAATGCGCGCGGCCTCTCTGTCGCAACAATAGCGCGGCGTGCCGTGGCGCGGAACAGGCGTGCAGCTGCCGCGAGCATGGCAGCGACTGAGCGCGGCTCAATGCATGATGTAACTGTAATAATGGAATACTTTACACACTTGTATTGTGGAATTTGGTTGTGTACCAAATAAATGGTTGATATAAATAGTCCACGAGTGAACGTTTGAATGTCACCTTTTTTGTGCGAAAACTCGACATATTCGTAGTAATAAAACGTTTGAGCTTTTAAGGTATAAGCGATTAAGCATTTTTTATTGGCTGGTAAACGTTAAATAGACCATTCGAGTACCGTGGTTCATTGATGTTTATTTAGAGAGTAATCCTTGTATCATAGCATCTTATGAAGTAATCCTCAATGGTATCGTATGTGATACAACTTACACGCTATAGAGCTTATTTTATTGGTGCGTAAGTAAGCTATTGATGATAAAATAAAATGAGCTTTTACGCTGATTGTTGTTCGAAATAACTTACAATTAAAATGGTAGGTACTAAGTCTCAGCTGTTTTTCTATCCGTCCATTTTTTCAAAGCCACATATGGTAAAGAAAGGGTGAGAAATAATAGAAACTTGAGGTGACCTAGAGGTGCACTGTGGACTTCAATTAAAGTTGAGATAATGATTAATAGCGATGGGTGAAAGACAGAAGAAATTGTAGAGTTGGCCAATAACATTTAGGGCCTGTTTCACAATGTCCAAGTAGCCACTACTTACTGAATAAGTTCAAAAATGGAACCGAATTTGTATGAAATTATCTGCCAAGTAAGATATTGGAAACTTAATCATAGGTGGTGAAACAGGCTCTTAATAAGAAAATTATTGCTCTTAAAGTGGTGAAGGAAAACGTCGTGAGGAAACCGGCATGCCCTAAAACGAAAAATTCGAAGATATATTATTATTATCAATCCGCATTGGTCCCGCGTGATGGTTTGCGGTCCATTCGTTACCAGAGGGGAGTCAAGAGTCCCAGCAGTGGGAATATTAAAGACTGATTATAATTAGATTATTATGATGATAGCAATCAGTTAAATCCTTTAAATTATGCTGGTTTTATAGTGTTAAAACTTTATTGCGGACGTTTCTGTGTGATTGTCGATCGAGCTCCGTTTATGGAAGAAGTGAAAATGATATTTTTTCTTAGTCTACTGCAGTTCCTTTTCACTTGATTTCTTTGTAGGAACCATAGGGCATAGGTTAATCGTTTTTCCAGGATTTATCGAGATTTCTGAAATGAAGATATCCACAAGAGAACCAAGGTTACCGACATAGCCCGAAGAATCGCCAAAGTGGCAGTGGGCAGGGCACATTGCTCGTAGAACAGATGGTCGATGGGGACTGAAGGTTCTGAAGTGGCGGGCACGTGCCGGAAGACGCAGCGTTGGCCTTCTACAAGGTGGACCGACGACCTGGCGAGGGTCGCGGGATTCCGATGGATGCGAGACGCACAGAACCGGTAGTTGTGGTGACGCTTGGGGGAGGCCTATGTCCAGCCGTGGACGTCTTTCGACTGCAATGATGATGATCGAGATTTACCTATTGGCAGTTCTGGTAGGAACAGTTGAGTATAAATTTTGAAATATGGCACACTATCAGCCATTTATATTGCTCCTGGCAGAGGTTGCCCAAAAACTGACATTTATCAGAAAAAATTAAGTGATCGAAGAAAAATTGAATCTAATGCAATGCCACTTACTCAAATATACACACAAAATTAAATTCAAATCTGTTCAGCCGTTTAGGAGGAGTTAGGTGACAAAAATATAATATAAGTATATATGTATTATAGGTACATAAACATAAGGGTAATACGTGTAGTTGACAATGGAATGCTCTGTGTTCTCGAAAAAAAATACATTAGGGTTACTAAACAATTTCAGAATAAATACTGTTAATTATTATAACAGAAAATGAAACAAAACTGAATTGTATCCGTACACACAGCTTAAAGTTTAGTTGAAAACTAGCGTCAGTATTTGGTAGTTGTCCGGCATTTTGCTGAACTGAACCTATTTGTCGCAGTAGTGAGGGACACAACGTTATTGTTTGAATATATCTCTATATTTAGACATCGTCGTGTTAACAGTGTCCCCTAAAATAAAATAAAACAAAGTGCTCAGGTATTTGTTCCTATATTTTGTGTAGGTCTCTGTTATGCCAAATAAACACATTTTCTTTCTTTCTTTCAAAATGTATCAAAGAAAATGATAAAATTGAGAAATTATCACAAATAGCATGTCGCTAAATAAAATAAACCCTTGGGGTTGCAGGGGCTGAGAAGTATGTCGAGAGTCCCATAAAAATGTTGGTAGCGACATCTATGGCGTAACATATGAACTAAACTACGATATCCTGTATGGTGCAATTAAAATTCTCTGCGTGATATAAACATCGCAGCGTTGGAAGGCCTCCCACCACAAGGTGGACTGACGACCTGGCGAGGGTCGCGGGAATCCGGTGGATGCGAGACGCACAGGACCGGTCGCTGTGGCGACGCTTGGGGGAGGCCTATGTCCAGCAGTGGACGTCTTTCGGCTGAGATGATGATGATGATGATATAAACATATAGAACAATCCAAAGTCATCTCTCGGACAGTCGCCTCAACCAGACATAACAACCGTCTGGTCGGACGATCCTCCCTTTTCAACGAACGTTTACGGAACTCCACACTTGTTCCGCATATCAGCAAATGTTGTTGGAGTAGCAAAATTAACTGCTTATACTTTTTTATTCAACACACAAGTCAATTTACGCGTTACACTTAGAAAAAAAGATCAATAACTAAGTTAGTTTTAAGTTATTTTTACTGACAGAAAACAACCTTATTAATAACTAAGTACAAGCTGACTTAGCTATGTGACAATTAAGTTATGTTTAAGTTATATAGTGACGTCACTGTCATACGATGGTTTCCATGACTTTAGACATACCTACCATATAAGTAAGTGCTTAAGCATGACTGTTTGCGGATTACAGGCTTGACTTGATCTCAAGTGGAGATTTGACCTTGACCGCCTTTTGGGAGTGTAGGTATTGTAGTAGATACATGGCTCGTGGCTAAGTGATTAGCACCGAAAAATACCCCTTTTTTAGTTTCAGTTCTTATATATAATTATTTCTAAGATACTGTGGTCTTTTCACTGACAGCGATATCTAATCGCTGTCAGTGAAAAGACCGTCATTGTACCCATAGATTTAAGTTTGGGAAAAACTTATGTCAGAAATGAAAATGTCCGCATGAGAATCTGGGCTACTGACGTAGCCCGAAGAATCGCCAAACTTAAGTAGAAGTAATAGTAATACAATATTTATAATTTATTATTTTATTATATTAATACGTAGATATATTTTTTTTAATAATTTGTATAGAATTTTTAATTTGAATTTCTATCTTATAAGACTTAAAAGTACACCTTTTATTATTATTCTAAGAATATACGACTGAGATTCTTCCTACTTACAAACATAAAGGAATTTGATTTCAATCAGCGACAGCATACGTAAGTATTGAATCGTAAAACTATAAAATGATATCAATTACAATCAATCCGTAAGAATTCCATCCCTCTATACCAAAACACAAATGCCATTTAATAAACATTTTCAATACTACCAGGAAACGCATACAAATACCTATCTTTTATTCTGATATTCTAAACTGTAAATCATATTTTATAAACACCATCTTCGAGAGCTAAGCAAGCAGACAAACTTAATCTAAACTCAATCATGCGCTTGAATGCTAATAGTACCAGGCACTATAAACCACAGTATATTATATCGCATAAAACAGGGAACACTAGAAAACCTTTCACAGATTTACCTTTAAATGGATTCTTTATAAGTTGCTCGTAAAATGGTCGTTTCACGCATCAAATCGGACATGCTTTGTGCCATTGTTTCATAGGAATAGCTTGTGGCGACACCATACTGTCCAATAACTAGGATTATGCTCGTAAACACATTCTACAATCATAAAATGACTTTTTCATTATCACCCTGTATACACTTTTAAGACTTAAGTCTTTAATCTGCTAAAGAAACTTCAACTTTATTTTTGAGAACGTTGAGTTGTTATTTGATTGAGGTTCGTTAAAATACAGGATGGTCTTTTGTCTTACCGAGATCTCAAAGTACTTCCAAGAAGTCTTTGATAATAAAATAATAACAAGCCTGAATGTGAGTAATTTCTATATTTTATAGCCGAAACTTTAGTTTGTTCGCGTTTTGTTAAAACTTTATTAGCAATCAAAGTTTTCGTAATTCAGCTTAGTCGTAAATCGAAATGGCTAATGGAAATAAATAATTTCCTTTTATAGTCAAAAACAGTTACTTAGATAATTTTGATTGCTGTGAAGACATTTGAGAACACATTAAACAATATTATGGTTTGTTAACGTGGGTATTTGGTATTTGCTTTAAGGGATAGGGCACCTATGGATTCCTACAAACTGTTAAGTTGGCGTGAGAAGATTAACTTAGTCGATACAAAAGCTAAGTTCAATGTACGAGCTTATACACGGATGCGTACGAGTACTTCGAAGAATATAAATGTGCTGACTGAAATACATTCAGCTCATTAAATGACGTTTTCATTATGTAATGTATGGGTTTATATTCTTAAATATGCACGTTGTATTGTATAGTGACTAATTCATTGATGCTAATCAAAGCATAACAATTAGTATTTGATTATAAAAATAGCAGGGACTTGTTATTTTTTTATTTTACTGTCTGAAAAATTAGTGGTTGTTTTTTCCGTCAAAAAATCAGGTAACCTTTTGTTATTTTAGCTTTTTTTAATTTGTTGCCTGTGCGTAAAATACCTATGTAATTTGTAAGAAAACATTTTCTTTATCTTTAAACTATCTTCAAACCTACACAATATAAGTAGGTTTTTATTATTTATTATGGTAACAAACTATTACATTAATAATAATTATAATTTGGGTATCTTCAAGGATAGAGTAAATAGGCTCTTTATAAACTAACGTGCCTCACCATTAACGATTGCATCACTGCTTACCATCAGGTGGGATTGCAGTCAAGCACTAGTTTATGTTATATAAAAAAATAACTTAGTGACTATAAACAAACCGAAAAAAAAAATAAAGCGTAAAAAAACAATACGCATAAAAAAATCATCAACACTGTTGTCAATAAAAAAAAACCCTGGAACCAGTTTACAAAATGGCTATAAATTTTATTCCTAAAACAAAACTAACGTTAAAACAACTTGCGGATACATCTCACAAAAGTCGCTACGCTATCATCACTTCAAAACGTAACTCAGACTTTACGATACTACTAACGCCATCTATTGATGCCACGCGTAAACTTCCAACTAAGTGAGCTTTAAGTTTTTACTTAGTTAAATGATGGTATACATAGTAATACATATGGAGTTATTATTTTTGAATGGTTTTATATTTTATTTATTTATCAATCGATATATTTTACTTTACTGTACTTACATTATAAATTTATATAAAATTGCTGTAATTTTTTTTTAAGGTGGGAAATCATCTAATGACTTCTGTCGCTTTTGGGCGGAGCAAAAGGGCGTGTCAGACTTTTACTGACTAAAATTACACTTATCTATCCTTTCTTTGACATGCGTTCCAAGACTCCAGGTTTCCCTTTCTGAAGCTAACCCATGGTCCCAGTAAGCTTCAGCCTTGCTGTGCCTCTACGTTTTTGATGACATCTCTTTGAGGCACGTTTGCAACACTACATGCCATCATCGACTTGGGCTCGGTCCGGACAGTTACCGGACAGTTGGACGGTGAGCTACTAGGGGTAGCTCGTCATCCACACCTACGGTGGCTGGAAATAGCGATTGCGATCCTGGTGACTGGGGCATGAAGATTCCCGTTCCCTCACGCGTGCAGCCGTCTTCTTCGCTAGCGTTACTGTGTTATCTATACTAATATTATAAAGAGGTAAAATTTTTAAGTTTGTAGGTTTGTAAGTTTGTATGTAGGGGGTAATCTCTGGTCCGATTTGAAAAATTCTTTCAGTGTTAGATAGCCCATTTATCGAGAAATGCTATAGACTATATACCATCACGCTACGACCCACGGGAGCGAAGCAGTAATGAAAAATGCGGGTGAAACCGCAGGGGACAGCTAGTTGTTTTAATAAATTTGAAAAGTATTCATCGAATACCGTGGCGTGATGGTTTCATTCTAGACTTGCACGCAACACGATGGTAGTTCGATTCTAAGGTAGTTATTTTGGGAGATAGTTTGTACCATGTGAGCTAAGCTGTAACTTGATCTCTGTATTTTTTTTTTGTTCTTGGAAATTATCCAATGACTTGGGCGCGACAAACTTTTTCTGACTAACACCCACCCGTGTTCCTTCAGTAGCCCTTCGCGTTCATGAGCTACGGTAAGTCTTTCAAAGAATAACGCAAAGTTTTTATAAATTACATGATAATTCAAATTCTAGTCAAGTCATTTTTTTTACGTGAGAAATAATCTAATGACTTCTTCAGCTCTTGGGCAGATTTGGAGGGCGTGCCAGACTTTTACTAACTAAAACCCAGTCCCGTTCCTTCTTTGCTTTCGTTCTAAATTTAACGGAAGCCCCGGGGGCTCAGTTAAATTTTAATCAAGTCATGGCTTTGTTTGGACACACCCCACGACCGACACCCAGTGCGAGTGCGGTGCTCCTGACCAGATCATGGCCCACTTAATAGAGTGCCCAAATTGTCCCTACACCTGCACTTTGGAGGACCTAAAAACTGCCTCTGATGCCGCAACCTCACCATCATCTACCTAGCCTTTTCCCAACTATATTGGGGTCGGCTTCCAGTCAAGCTGGATTTAGCCGAATACCAGTATTTTAATTTCTAACGCCGCAACCAACTGGGCCCAAAATCTATGAGGGAAGGAAAACCATCGAAACGAGAACAAGAAAAGGATGGATTTGTTTAATTACTCAGATACCCGCGAAACGAGACACAATAGTAAAACAATAACAGCGCGGTCTCATAGGACCGGTTGGGGATTCAAACGTTAATAATCCGATGTAATCCTCTTAATAAGTGGTCACTGACAATGTGCCACCATTCTGAAAACTACCTGAAAACAATGACGGTAACTGCTAAAGTAGTAGTCCTACACTTAAGTTTTATACTTTAAATAATAACTTGTATTGTTCACTTTATCTTAATTTTTATATGACAGCAATTATGAAACAGTTATTGTGAAACATCAAAATTTTATATTGTTGTTCTTTTATTTAGATGTTTAGTTTTTATTATTTTATTTTATAGTGGGTTATAAAGTAAGACTCACTTTTATTTTATGATGAGTTTAGGTTTTTTTTATTATCTATGGCTCGTGTTAGTTTTTAGCGTAATATAAAAAAATTGAGACAAAAACAAAAAAAAAGTCCGTAAGAATTTCAAGAGTAAGAGAGAAGGACCATCTAGCTCAGCCTAGACAGAAAGAAGTTATTCACAGATGATTTTCCACCTGAAAATAAAAAAAGTTACAAAAAATAAATAGAACCTGTATTAATTTCTTGTGTAATGAGTGCCGAGAGGTGATTCTGCAATCGTTATTTCAGTTAGTAATTAATTTAAAAACAATATCGACGTATCAAACTAATAAAAACTAAAAATAATTATAAATTTTAACTAACCAGATGTTAAAGCCGAAAGAGCAACACATTTCTAGGCTCAAAATATATTCTAAAATAGAAAACATCTCACACATTTCTTTACAAAAATATTTAACATCACGCCAAGAAAAAAAAACGTTGACATATTTTCTTGAAAACATCATGCACACATCACACGCTAAAACAAATGATCCCTACTAACATACGCAGTACATAGACACCATTAATTAAAACCGCAACAAGAAAAATACATAACGAGAGTTTAAAAAAATATCTGACAAAGAAACATGGCACCTAATTACTTATTTCTCAACACCGCCACAATGCTCCCGCCTGCAGACATGACCTGGGTATCTCCATCTCACTCTACCCCCTCAAAAAAGAAAGAGAGGAAAATATTAGCTAGTTAGTCTTCGAATGCCGTTGAGCTTCGAATAGTGACAAAAGCGGGGTGAGTACAATATAGGCTTAAAGCCTATTCGCCCCATCTTCCTATTTTAATTTACGCAAATTTCCCATGACACTTCACCCGACATACCATTATGGTTGGTTTTTTTAAAGGACGGGTTGTTTTTACTTCGTTTTGTAAAAGTTAATCTACAGTTAACACTAACGTGGAGGTTTAATGTCTTTTAATTTAATGGATGTAATTAATCTTTACGTGTAACCTATCCGTTTCTCTCACCAAGCTGCATTTTGCAATGTTAGCAGCAATCTTTTTTGTAGGTACTATAAATAACTCGTCTAAATAAAACAAAAACATATTGTTAAGTACTAAACTTAATCGTAAAGTGTCTGACAATAATAACACATTTTATCCTAAGTTCAAAAAGTGATCATTCACGCACAGCCGAAACTACTGTTGCCAGAAAGCCTGCGATTTTGCAGATTTCCTTTTAAGGCATAAGCGAGATCTGAGAGAATTTTCCAAAATTAATCCAAGAAAGAGATGAAACGCGGGTCCAAATTATGTATGGAGAAAGCTGCTTCCACGCAGGCGAAGCCGCTTGCAGAAACCAGTGAATAATGAACAAACGAGTCACCGTAACATCATTTAAACCCACTACAATTTTCCACAAACCAACCCAATCTCACCCACCATGCTAAACTCCCGTTAACCCAGTGCCACCGAGCCTTCCTGCATCCTATATCCTATACGTTACTTTTGCAGAATCTATTATCTTTCACCAAGAATGCACTTACTTAATGACCTTCCAATGATAATGATCCATTGTGTGGTCTACGCGCAGGCAATCTTCATAGTGCTCATATTGTGAGCACGAAAATTCATTTATGGATAGGTTTTTTTAATAAACTAATGAACGAATCGCGGGGTGTTTTTTTTATTTGGATTAGTGATTGTAGGATGCAGGTGTGGTGGTATTTTGTTCGGTGATGTTCAGTGGTTTAAGAATTGGTGGCTGTGGCTGTTTTGTGGGAATGGTTTTGCAAGTTTTGCCTGTTATGTTGGTGATAGAAGATGTTTTTTGATGGTAGAAAGTTTTAAATGAAGCTTTTCTTTAGTAATTACTCATGTATCGTAGATGCGTTCACAAATATGTAAAAACATAATACCCAGTCCTGAAACTATTGTGCCGGAAACGAATCCGCGACACGCAACTGACGCAACGCAACAGCCGATCGCTCAACAACTATGCCAACCATGCCGTAATTTTGATATTTACTAAAATCTATAGTTTATAACATAAAACATAGTTTATGTCGCTAAGGAATAAAGCAGCTATCTATCGGTGAAAAACATTCAGCAATCGCATCTGTACTTTCAGATATTACTGCGCGAGCCATCTGGACCTAGCCCATCGACTTGGGCTAGGTCCGGACAGTTACCGGAAACCAGAAACCCTAACATTAAATATTCTATCTCTCCCGTGTCTTGCAGGCTTCCCACAGTGCCGTCCTAAGACAAGGTCCGTACCCCTTAAAATATGTGACAGTTACTTAGTTTTTAATATAGTACTAGATTTTTATTTTCATAAAATAATACCTAACTTTTGTAAGATCGCCATAGACAATCCTGATCAAATAGACCATCTCATTGGTTGAACTGCAAGACTCATTATAAAAAGTCTTTGAAATATGAAAGACACAACTTGCACAAGCTAAAATGGCTGTTAAATATTCAGGCACACGTCATCCATAAATTGTCAGTAAAACTATCTTTTCTCTTACTTTCATGAAAGTCGCTCGTGGAACTAGTATAATCGCAGACATCATAAAAATAATCTTAGAACAGAACAAACTTCGAAGAACAATCATATACACAAGCAACCCACATTACCAGACAATTGACGAAGAAACAAACACTTTTAAAACCAATAAACACCGACAAACAAACGGACAAACAAGATGTCTTCATAACCGCAATAAATATCATTGTTTCCAAAAATAACGGTTCGTAAAAACCAAATGACGTTTGCCGATCAAACGGCCGCGTATAATGTTGAGTTTTGTCATAAAAATGACAATTGTCATAGTACAATGAGTTTTGTCAAATGTCAAAACAAAGAGCAACCGTTTCAACCGTTTTTTTTTGACAGCGGTTAAGCTGAAGGCAGACCGTTCGATTCCCAGAAACTGTTTCAAACAATTTGCTGTAATAACTGCATAATTTCTGTTTTCTTTAGACATCAGTAGATTCGTTCTAGAGGTTAAGAAAGGGAACTTTCAAACGAAGGAACCCGAGGTTGTTTTGTTTTTGGGTATTCTTGAAACCCGCGGCTTCGTTTGACAATTTAAGCTTGAAATAACTGTTAGTGCGACATAGAAATGAAACAAAGAGAAGAATAATAAAACTATTAGCGCAAGGTTGGAAACAAAAGAAAATCGTACTGGTCCAAAAGCGATGAGTCTAGTCGTAGAAACAGTGTCTACCTCACGTTGTTGGAAGACTCGGAGGTAAGCCCGGTTAGGGTGAAACCACACCATACTAAACACCCGTATTTAAAAGATGCTTAAACGGTAAATTATATTATCATTAATGCACCTTTAAGTTGAAACAAAGAATGATAAGAAGGAGGTAAAAACGAGATATTGTCAGAACAGGATTCCCATGACAATTACAAAACTCTTCCGGCAGTTCACATCAAACAAGATCCACCCTATCTGCTGCTCGCCAAACTGGTCAACCTGGTCACCCAGCTCATTAATGAGACCAAAAACCTGATCTTGTGACCCCTGCTGAGAAGATGGTATGAGGAACAAATACATGGGAAGTTATTATATTCAGCTGTTTTTCCGCAAATGGCGCTTATAAATGTAGACTCTAGATAATATAACAAAACAATCTATTGCCGACAGCCATTGATAAAATCTATATAGTTACGACAACGACCTTGATTTACGAAAACCTAACTTCTACAAGCGGATATATATAAAGATATCCACTGGGATCACAATCATGAGATGAATAGAAACTTATTATATATTCAAAGATATGGTCTACCTCTGTGCCAATTTTATTCTGAATCCGTGCAGTCGTTTGAGCGTGAAGAAGTAATAAACATATACATAAACATATAATAATATAAATATAAGAAGTAATTAAAAACACAAACTTTCGCCTTTGAGAAACGTTCTATTATCGCTGATAGAATTGTTCTTTGTAAAAGTAATTGTTATTTTATTAATTCAAAAGAGTGTTATTGATGTTTCATGTACGCTCTTTTCCACAAAAATTTAACTTTACAATTCAAAAGTGCCTGTAAATGGTATATTTGGAGACAAACCATTTAACCATTTTTAACCATTTATTAACCAAAACAAATTAACAAAACGACCAAACTTACATAGTAACATTGTTCTGCACACTACATGGACAAGGTGTTTGGTTGTTTAGAACAGATTCACACTGTCCTCCGTACTAGTATGCACTGTATCACGGTAGGATAGTCTTCATCAACTCTCACAACACAACACATGGTTATCATACTTAATAATATATTATCTAAGGTTTAACTCAGAACTTATCTTAAAAACTCAAGGTAAAGTCCTGGCTGACTCACTGAGTTATCAACGCCCAGCCCAATCCCTTGGACCTAGAAGGCTGCAAGGTTTATTTTTATAATATATACAAAGATCTCGAGCGCTATGAGGGGCCAAAATTCTCTGCCACAGTTTGTATTTCGTGATGTAGCTATCACTAAACTTAAGCGTCTGTAAGTCGAGAGTGAATAAATTTCTTCTGGGTAAACGTGCTCCATCGTCAACCATATTATAATCGCTTACCATAACGTTGGACAGAAATCAAACACAAGGCTACCTAAAAAATAAAAATTCATTTATTTCTTCTCATCATAAAGTAAATGTGAAACCTCACACATTCCCACACACAGAACCCGCAGAAAGTCTTCAAAAAAATAATAATTTACTTAATTAAAAAACTTAAAAAATATTCCTCGCATCTGACTATCAAAGTCACCTCTCTTTAGAACTCCGCCATTTTTGCGCGACACAACTTTCTAATTAACTCAACGAGACAATAGAAAATGCGACACATACATACAGAAAGACTGAGGGTGACGACTACTGTATAACCCTTAATAAATTTATTACCCCTGCCAAACCAGAATCAACCTTAAATTTAACTAGTCAAAGTTGGAAATCGCGTGGCTTATTCTCAGTTAAGGGTTGTCGATCAAGAGAATTCGTCAAACAAATTTTAACTCTAAGATATGAAAACAAAGTCAACGTCTGTGTGCTTTTCTGATATCAAAGTTGGCATCTAGGGTTGCCAACAAGTTCATTATGCACTTAGACAATTAGTGTAGGCCGGGGGCTGAGTGTGGCAGCCCTGGGTGTTTCCGGTGTCGCGCCTTGCTTGTGGAAGACTGTTACTTAATAATACTTACTCATTAGGGGTTGAAATAAGAGAGAATCTTTTGAACTTCGGCTGAAGTGGACAGCGGCGAAATGTGAGGACTCGAAAATTGGACTGTGGACATGAAATTGGATGAGGTTTAAATTAAGGGTAGAAATGTGTTGAGTTAGTTTAGTTTCTTATACTTGCCTACTTACTTATTCCCATCTTTAAATGTGACACCTATTTTACCTACTAGGTAATACAAATTTATTCCGAACTAACTAGCCATATATAACCCATTACAGGATTTTGTGGTTTTTAGAATAAGTTAATATCTCTGCAATTTTGAATAATAACATAAAAAGAAAGATCTTATTCTGTTTGATGTAGAGTTTTTGAAAAAAAAATTAATGTTGTGGATGTAAACGTATGTGCTTTTACAGAAGGGTAATTTGTAAATCGGACATTCAGGAGAAAATACAAGGTTGCCGGTAACGCGCACGTTTGCTTTGTGGATCCCGACGGCTTTCCCGTGACCGTTACTCTAAAGTCTAACCAAATATCACCATTAAACAAACTGTGGGAAACATGTAACAACATGCCACAAACTGTCAACAAATCACTAACTAATAGAAAATTAAGATTTTCAACCAAAATTGTTCGAAACATTATTACTACAAGCGACGATATGCACGACCATTTCAACCAAATTCTTTGACGAGACATCATAAATAAACTACAAAATTATACCCCACTAATGCAAACGGACTAATAACAAGCATATTCCTATACCAACGTGACTACATTTCAAAATCCATCTCATAACATTAATGCAAAATCGGAAATATCATGCACCAAGTTGAAATTTCTAATCCATATGCAAACAAATTTGAAATTCTAACACGATACGCTTAGAAATGTGGCTAAATACACGCTGGATGGACGTCGGACCGCGTGTATCTATCGAGGCGAAATCCGAATGTAACCGGTCTAAAATCCGGCGAAATCCGGTAGAATCCGGCGGGATCCGGCGGGGGCTGATCCGGTTCGTAGATCAACATCGCGGACGCATTGTAGGGACAAGTGAACGGATGAATGTGGTCACCGTTTAGTTCGGGATATATTGGATTTTGCTAAAGTCACTAACATTTCACCAGCAACTAATTATCACGCTGATATAGTTCTGCCAATATATCTAACGTGTAGGCGTGTTTGTGGGAACTAGTTACTAGAACTGGGACAAATTGGTTTCGCTAATGTAAGTGTAAATTCAGTAATTAATGATGATTTTGTGAGCGACAGAATTGGATCTAATCAATCATTAGAATTTGTAATGGGTAATTTTGGTAGAATATGCTACAGTAAACAAAAAAGATTGAGCATAATTAAGCATTATCAGCCTTATACTGTCCCACTGCTGGGAGTAAGGCCTCCTCTCCAGGACAAGGAATTGGCCGTAAGCTACAACGCAGGTCCTGTGCATATTGGTGGATGTGACATATATTTTAATTTTTTTGGTTTTAAGTAAAAAAATAAGGTTGAAAGTAAGTGATCTAAGAGCTTTACCATTAAAGACTACATTTTATATTATAACCTACACCTAGTGATGATAGATATTTTTTTAAATAATTATTATTTATTTATTTCAGAGGAGCTCGTGGCTAGATAATAACAGCCGCACAGGTCGATCTTCAAGGTTAAGCAACGCTTGCCTAGGTTGGTCTGTGGATGGGTGACCATCTTAACATAACGAATTTCCTCCGTGCCTCGGAAAGCACGTTAAGCCGTTGGTCCCGGCTGTCATTTGGAGATCTTTGGCAGTCGTTACGGATAGTCAGAAGCCAGTAAATCTGACTCCAGTCTTGCCATGAAGTACCGTGTTACCCCAGTTAATGGGTTGTGGAGGTCTGGTAGGCAGCCGCTCCTCGTAAAATACTGGTATTCAGCTAAATCCGGCTTGACTGGAAGCCGACCCCAATTTAGTTGGGAAAAGGCTAGGCAGATGATGATTATTTATTTATTTCAGATACGTGATCGTGAAATAACTAAATAGTTATTTCACTACACAAAAAAGATTACCACCAACCAACCAACCAATATTAAATTAAAATTATACTAATTACATTTTCAAAATAAATTAAATACACGAAATTTAATTTAAATTTATTTTATAAAATTATATTTGGTCAAGTACCGGAAGACACAGCGTTAGAAGGCCTTTCACAAGGTGCACCGACGACCTGGCGAGGATCGCGGATATCCGATGGATGTGAGACGCACAGGACCGGTCGTTGTGGCGACGTCGCACACCACACAGACGGGGGAGGCCTATGTCCAGCAGTGGACGTCTTTCGGCTGAGATGATGATGATATTAAATTACTTGTACTAAAGTGGAGATGTTTTGTAACTAAAGTGGAGATGAAAAAAAAAAGGTTGACTGGTAGAAAACGCCTAAGGCATTAAGTCCGCCTTTGTACTTCTATGTGCATAAAGCATTTAATAAATAATAAAAATAAATAAATGAAACCGCTGAAGCTTTATTCTTTCTTTAGGTGGTATCCACCACCTAAAGAAAGAATCAAGCTTCAAGGATGGATGTGCTACGAAGAAAGCTGCGGCGAGTCTTAATGTGGGATAAGATGGGATGTCGGGAATCGAATTCTTGGTTTTTCTTTTCTTTCGTTTGTGGAGGTTAAAGATATGTTTCATCTACAATACCGGTACTCAGCTGCTTCTGTTTATAACTGAACCCAAGAGTAGGGAAATAAAGATTTAAAAAGCAACAAGAAAAGTCAAATACTCTTACCTTATGGACGACTAGCCAGTGGCTTTGCCTGGGTAAAAGTAGATTACAATCTACTTTACCCATCAATTAAATCTATATACAAACTTTAGATGCCGGTTGCATCCCTTTAAATTCACCCCAATTTTGGAGAAACTTGTCTTAGTACTCGCCGACTCATAAAAGGAAGCCTTGTGCAAAATTTTATGTGGTCTTAATAGTATCAGATGTGCGTTGATATGTCAGCCAGTCAGCTTCTCTTTACAAATGTATAAATCTTCCTAGACAAAGCTAGACTACTAGAAACGGCTGAATGACTAAAGCAATTGATAGAAACGAAGAATGAAAAATCTTGGTAAAGGCCTTTAATAAAAAATGTTTACTAAATAAAAATTAAGTTTTAGATTCATTGGATAAAAAAAGCTATATGATAGTAATACTAGATAAAAATGTGACGAGCCTCTAATCTATCCGAACACCAATTCATTAAAATCGGCAAAGAACCACTTATACTAATTCTAGAACCTCTGTGCGCTGAAAACATAGGTATTCCGAACCCAATCAGTAATCACACTAACTAAGCACACATACTAAAGCCAATATGTAATTACGAAGCAGCAATTATTCCACAAACGTAAGTCAAACGCAAACGTATCGACTAATATTGGCGACGAATCAAACCGCGGCGACACAATGGTCGCGCGACGCCGCGACACAATAGTCGCGCGACGCTGCGACAAAATTGGCTGTTTTCACACGCGGCGCTAATGATTACATGTTGGTAAACGATGTTTAGAAGCGCGTGGGTGCGTTGTTAGACGGGAATTTTGTCGGATTCCGAAAAAAATCCATCACACGCTTGATAGGAGTTAAAACGTAAGTAACAATTTAAATCGTGTTAAACATGTCCTTTTCTTGGGTCGTGATATCATTAAATAACTTCTCCCGCTCTGAGTAGAGCGAGAAAGTGTCAGATTTTTTAATTACTCAAACCCACCCGTGTCCTTTAAATGCCCTTTGCGCTCCAGGACCATGGGGACTATTCCAAACAACTTGACTATCAACAGGAATCGTAAAGAACTGCTAATATATTTAATTAGATAAACCTATCCTTTCTGAATTATTATTCTTCTCATAAATGGACACGATTGTTCAAAATAAAACTTAGTTATTCCTATTATTTCCAATTAGGACTATCTATTTGCTACCATCTGATAAATGATAATCATAATACATCAAGGGTTTTTCGTCAGTTTAAGCTAATGAGACCAGTGGTTCCTAGCTGACTACCCGGAGAAGAAACACCGAAACAAACTCAGTGGTCACAGTCTCTTTTAAACTCCATACAAAATATGGCGTAATGGTCAAATCATATCTACCAAACAAATCAACTTCCTAAATACTCCTAACAGGAAATCCCGTAACGTATTACACACAACAATGCGCCCACACTCCCGTAGGCGTGTGCACCCGCAAAATAGCTACTTGCGGTTCAGACGTGTGATCAGATTCGTCGCCGGGCCAAATTAGCTCGCGCGTTTGTTTCGGCGGCTTTGTCGCGTCGCGCCTTTGTGTCGCGAGTGTGCAGCGAGCCTAATGTCAGGTTTCTGGTTACGTTTTTAAAACGGTTATATTGTTCGTTTTGTTTTTTCTGTTGTTGTTGGTATAGGTTAATATGGTATTGTTTGGGTAGTAATTGTAGTTTACTGTTTTAGGTTAAATTTTGTAGTAAGGGCCGTGCGTTACTGGGACCCCATAGCTTCGTGACCAATAGTGGCCAATATTAAGGTAAACACCAAAGAGTCGTATGACTTTTCTTAAACTAGCAGCACTACGGTGTTCTAGTAAGGCAAGGGTCTTATTTCCGACGCACGCACACTCTCCGAAATGCAATCAGTAGAAAACCGAAACAGTAGCAACTCGGCGTCTGTGCTCTAGACTTGACTTGAAACTTCAACTCGACGAGTATATTGACCAATAATCCTCTTAGATATTTACTCCATTGTTTGAAAAGATGCTATAAACTCTTAAATCAGGTCATCGGTCCACCTTGTGGGAGGCCTGAACGCTCCGCTCATCGTCAATCAATCGTGCGAGCAATGTAGCAATGGCTATGCCAGAAACCTTGACTCTCCTACAGATATCTTCATTCCTAATGCAATCACGCAAGGAAACTCCGACCGTAGCCCTTTTCACTATCCTTTAAATGCCTTCTAATGAACTTTTTTTTTGTAATTGTGACCAACCACGTTTCAAAGTTAAAATGTCATCACTGGCAACAAGCACTGATCATAAACTTTCGTCTTGAGATAGGTAGTGTGTTATTTTGGACGAAAAAATACTGCATCGCTTCCCGAACTCTCTTTTCAGCTAATTTGGCCATCCGGCCATCTTAATTTGACTGCACTTGCTACGCGCTACGAGCATCGATGTGAGAAAACCGGACGACTGCTACGAGCCTACGAGCGTAGCACCGGCTACGAAATATTTATCATGCGTTGATATTGGTGAAATTCATGGAAAAACTAATTATGGTCTGTTTTTTAAACCCTGAGACTAAAATGACATTACAATACAAAGGAATTGGCATCATTCCTATAGTAAATTTGACATTACTTGTGTCAATTCAGTCTCCGGGTTTAAAAAACAGACCATAGTATTGTGTTGAGCCTGGTTTGGTTATTATGTCGGGTTACTTTGGTTTAAATTTGAGTCCAAAAAACTACAGCTACATACTAGTGATGTAACGAATATTCGCTTTCGCGAATATTCGCATATTTCTTTACATTTGCGTTTGCGAATGTGATAAATCTTAGTACTATTATACCTTTGTACGTACTTAAAAAACAATTAAGTGAGATTATATAGATATAAACTAAAACAAAAAGTAATAAAACTCTTTAAACAATTAACCGGTCTCTTGGTTTAGTGGTTAGTGGCAAAATTATATTATTAACACATAATTTATTTTTTTATTATATTCTTTATTGTACACCATTACAGATAATACAAAAAGAAACTTAAACCAAACCTCTTTTTCTTGCCCTAGTTCCACTTTCATGTTACTTGGGGTCGGCGCATCATGAAGTTTTCTTCTATTCTGCTCTAACTGTCTCACTATCACCTTTCTTTCATACCGCTCCTCACATAATCCACCCATCCCTTCTTTGACCTTCCTCTCTCTCTCATTCACAAATACCATTAACTTATATTCCCACTGAATTTCAAACGATATCAATATCCTTTGTCTTACGTAACTGCAGAATTTCCAAGTACCTACATATTTCAATTAATGAAAAAACTCACACGCAAAAATAATATTAATACACACTCGTCCAGCGATTGTTGGATTGTTTCTATAAAAGTTGATATAATCGTTATATCGATTTCAACCAGTTCTCGAGTACACTCGAGACGAATACTCGAGTATTCGAGTACGTTGTACTCCACCCCAATTCGTGTAACGTGAAGTATTTCGTTTTGGTTTTGTTTTCATCCCCTTTGTTTAACTGTAGTGAGATTCCGATGATAACAGTTATACTAAAGTTTGTATGGGAATAAAAATAAACATGCACAGTTTATAGAAAAATCAATCCTATTTTTAAGATGATTAAGCTGATTTTCGAATGACAGGAATTGTTTAAAAGGTCATAAAACAATTTCGGACTCAAATAAAATTGAATTTTATGAAATAAGTTTTAAGATTGATATTTCCTTGGTAAACAATTAGAAGTTGAAGAGTTAAAATACCATTGAAAAGTCGGTTTCTTTGGTCATATATATAATGTTATATTTGTTTTGTTAGATCCTGTGATAAGATTTAAAAAGTTATGTTAAAGTTTTACTCCTTAACAAAAGAACGGTATTATGAATGTTTACAGCCAAATAAAAGAAACGGGTTTATTGAGTGTTGCCACTTGTTATGTAATTTATATAAATGTTGCCTGTTATGAAATTTCTTTGTTGAGGTAATATTTTGTTTTAATTAATAATAATTGAGGTGGTAACCCGGCTGTTATTTAATTCTTTTGTTCTACTTATGATTCTTTGAATCCTACCCTTTTCGCGAAAGTTATTTAATCGAAGGAATCACAAAAAGTGTCGCAGTTATAAGTTAGTTGTTTGGAGTAAAAATTGATACTTTATGTAACGACATCGGCTACAAATGAAAATATGGTTAGACTCAACTTATTTATTGAGTTTTACTTTTAAAATACCCCTTTTCCATTCGTCTATCGTCTACATGAGCATGGTTTAAAAGCTTATTGTCTCATCTAACGCAATCCTACGCAATGTTTGATAAACTGGCAATGTGAAAAAAGAAATATAACGCCTGAAAATTCCATTGGCATTCAGTAATTCCGTCACTCGAATATTATACAAAACTTCACATACATGTTTTTTTTTTAAGAACTTTAAAGTTTTTGGAAAATATTTCGCCTTTTAGAATCGCAATTATAAATGATATTTATTTTTGTAAAAAAAATAAAATTAAATGCACTCATGTTTCCTGTAGTTATATTTTCTTTAGTTTTTTGATATACGAATACGTTATGAAGGGCCAAACTTCACACAAAATAACAGATTTTCAGAGGTCTTTACAGTATTAATTTTACACAAATTCATGTTTAGATTTAAATAGGAAGCTACATAACATCGACAAGATATTTGTGTTTCCAAAGAATCTAGAGAAAGATGTGTAACAAAATTATAATCACGTAAGAGCGGTTGTATGTAATTCAGGTTGGGCGGCCTAATTGACAAAATGTAGCCCCCACTTTATTTATGACTAACAACAATGATAAGTTCGACTTTATAAAGAATACGAAACTAGAACGCAAAAGGACATAGAATAGAATAGAATAAACTTTATTGAACACCAAAAAGTAACAAGTAGTAATAGTGTTTAAGGATATTAAAGAAACACGGGCGGGTTTTAGTAAGTAAAACGCTCTTTGCTTCGGGAGGCGTTTTTTCACGATTTTCCTCCCCAAAAAAGGCATAGTTTTGAAGATATCATAAATAACATCGTACTACTATTAACTCTTGCTTACAATCTAAACTTAACGCAACTTCAACTGCTTCTCATCTAGATCTCAATTCCTTACAAAAGTGTCCTCCCGCAGCCTAAACAGTAGCCTTCTTGTCCAGGACTCAATTCCTTACAAAAGTGTCACCACGAAGCCTAAACGGTAGCCGGTCAGCTGACTGCCCGGCCGACTGGCAAATCGAATCACGCGGCAAATTGAGCGCTAATTTGAGCACCACACCGTGGGAGCTGCCGCTGGGAGACGTCTGTACGGCGTAGGGAGACCATAGAATAGGGGTTTAGGAGACTTTGCGGATAAGATTTTGCTTATTATCAAGGGAGATCGAGATAAAAAAATCGAAAGGAAAAGTAATTACTATTTGCTATTTGACTATTTATACTGCAGCCACCATTTATTAAAATATAAGGATAAACGGACGGTATAAAAGATTTCTTTAAATGTCTAATCTTCTTGAGAATGGTGTGTGGCCAATACAATAAAACTTTCATGAATTTACTTATTTTAATATATTATTTTACATCTTGTAAAAACACAAGGCATACAGACTACCTTTGGATGGTTTACTTTCCCGTACAGTAAACTAGTACCTATTGTTGTTTAAATATATAAGCAGCAAAACGAGACACTATGATGGGCTATAATTACAAATAACAGCACAAATAAACAGAAATAACAGTAATTTAACTTAATGTTAGTTCATGAAAACGTCATTATTTTAACATGACGCCACGAAAATAAGTATCGTATCATCGCAGCAAGTGGAGAAACATTATATTTTATTAAAAATAATCCAGTAAACGAGAAACGGATGTGCAGGCAATTATCTCAACTCCCAAGTTCGTTAAAATTGCATTTTTGCAATAATTGCTACGACTGAAAATCGTTGCATGATTATTTTTTATAACGAACAATTCTACTGATTGGATTTTTAATTACAACTTTCATGTTTTACATAAAATAAACCTATTTGTTAATGATAAATACCTATTATCTACTGTTGGTAATTGTGCATTGTCACGACAGACACCAGCCACAGGTAACAAAGGAGATGTAAGAAAAACTGTCTAAGTGTGTGTCATACTCGCGCGCTGAGGGTTCCGTACAAATCGAAACTAACCAAATGCAAAAATCAATGTTTGCCGTTACACACTTGTGCCTCAAGGCATTACTTGTTTTCTCTTCGTCAACGCAAAATTCCCTATAGATTTTGATTCTGTTGCGAGCGCCAAAATATGGATAAAAATGCTTATAATGCATGAACCACTTTTAAATTGCGTTAATTTGGAAATTTGATTTTATCAGTACTGCAATGTAAATCAGTACTGCAAATTTTCATCTTGTTTAGATGAAAATTCTTAACAAAATTCGAAAGAAAACAAGCCTGTCACCAACATCAACAATAACTACAGGACAGTCTCCAAAACCACCGCCAATTTAGCCACCCTAAAGCCCATGGCTCCCTCTAGCGTCAGTACCAAAACATAGCCCCATGAGAAATACACCAGCCAACCACTCAAAGATGTAATCGCGCCATTTTTTTGTTCTGCAGCCTCAGTTCCACCATTGTTTTCGGTCACTATAGTGGTTAAAAGGTTCCTTTACAAGTTTCGAGTACCATTTCAAGTGCCAGCGATATTGAGAACCTCTAGCGAATGTAATTAGGGGTGCCTAAGATGACTGACTTTGTGAGTTTGTGTGAATTTGATTTTATGAGCTGCTGGTGATTTCTATTCAATTTTTTTCTTGCTTTGCTTATTATAAAGTATAGTAATATGTTTTTTTACTGATAGCATCATTTTAAAGTTAGAAATAAGTATACATAATATAGCTTATGCACCTTCAAAGATGTAGCAACCTGTATGGCACAACATATGAACTAAACTAGTAATAGATTGAAAAAAGAGAACTCTGGAATTAGGGCAAAGAAGGAATAGGAGTGGGTTTTAGTCAGTAGAAGTCTGACACGCCCTAACGCTCCGTCGAGAGCAGGAGAAGTCATTTTGATGATCTCCCAACTTAAAAAAAAAGTGAACTGAACTACGAAATCTTGCATCATGCAATTAGAATTCTCCGCGCGATTTGAATAAATACAACAAACCATAATCATCTTTTGGGCTCATATCAGACATAACATCCATCTAGTTTTTAAAGGAGGTTTGCGGGACTTTACACCCTCTGGTCCGAATGCCTTCATTGATGCTTAGTTTTACCCCATATAAAACAAACCGTTTTGTGCCCAGATGAGGTGATACTTCCACCGTATGATCGACCGTGTCCTCTTTCACTGGGCAGTTCATAGAATGGTGACACCTGTGCGTTTCTTCCGCCTGAATCAGAAATAGGTACCTCCCAAATCGGTCATGTGTGGTGAGGACCTGCACCAAACAGAAGATGGGGACGGCGTGATACCTTTCTAACCCCTCTTCAAGTGGGGATTTCGTTTGTAGTGTGCCTAAATGTTTTATGATATTGGCTAATTTGACTAATTTCTTTTCTATGTGGGAAGTCATCCAATTACTCATTTCTCCATCTTTCCGAAGTGCACAATTAGCAAAAATAAATAACATCGAGTTTACTAAGTTCTTCTTCCTGCCCTTACCCCTTATTACTTGTCTTGGAGTCGGCGTATCACGTTTTTTTTTCTTCCTTTCTGTCCTATCACCCGTCATACCATCACTAACTCCTTTTTCTTTCTTAACAGTCATCACACAATCCAAAGTCGACTAACTAAACAATCAACCTTTTGTGCACACACAAAACATTGTTACATTCATCTATTTTAAATTCATCCAACAGCCTTCATTACACCACAACCGTCCAGGTACAGCTACCATTTACAGCAAAACAATTTATTCAAAATAGATAAAAAAAAAGCACAAAATGTCATTCAAAAAGGACACATCGGAAACAGAAAGATGTAAAGGCTGAAATGAATCCGATATTGACGCGGACGCGAAACCGTCGGCGATAAGCCAACTTTTGCGAACGACGTATATTCAAGCTGCGGCGAACAGGCGTAAGCAGCATTGTCATATCTGTAGCACAGTGATGGATAATGAATGTTTTTGTTATCGATAGTCTGGCTGTATTTAAAAACAATTTATTTTAATTACTAGCTGCTGGCAGCGGTTTCGCTCGTATGAAAGTTAAAACTGTACCAAGATTGCATATTCCCCTGATAAAAAATATCTTATTTGCTATTTCAGAACATGGTCTACCCGTGTTCTAAATTACATCCAAATCTGAGCGAACGTGAATAAGTAACCAATATACAAACATACACATGGCTTCATCCAAGTAAAAATATGAAAATAGTTCCAATAGAGCATCCAGTAGTCACACTTACTCCTTCAAAAAAAGTAATAGCAAAGTTGCTTACATGCGGCAAAAACGTTGCTCACTCCAACGTAGTAGCGAATAGGACGTTGAATTCAAGTCTTTTAATTTGAGTAAACCCAAAAGTTCTTTAAAATTATAGCATTATTAAGTGTCAAATTATTAATCATTGTTATTATTAGTTTATTATTCACTTAAGTCACTTCTGGGCAGCAGGATTGAATGAAAGGGTTACTGTGACCCCCCCGACGCAAAGGAAAATTGTCGAAACGTACTAAGGCCTTTTTTTGAAATGGGAAATGATCCAATGATGTCTCCTGCTCTAGAGTAAGTCAGAGGATGTGTCAGTCTTTTACTGACTAAAACCCACCCATGTCCTTCAGTTACCCTTTACGTTCCAGGGCCATAGCTCTTTCAAAAAACCCTTTGACCCTACCGGACATTGGCCCTGCTTGGTCCCTACGAGTTTTGCTGACATTTCTTTGAGTTTCGCGTGAAACACAACGACTCCGGCTTTTGCCGGACTGGTAGATAGCAAGTCACCCATTGTTCGTCGTCCGCGCCCCACACTTAGCGTGATCAAGGAGCGCCCTTCGATGCCCGACGCCTGGAGCGTCTAAAAATAATCACAGGTTGGTTCTAGTCAGAAAAAGTCTGGCATTCCCTCTTGCTCCGCCTGAGGAGTTATTTGATTCTAAGTTCTTTTCTCTTTTCTTCTTTCTAACCTCATCTTTATAATTTCAGTCAATAGGCGTCCACTGTCGGACATGGGCCTCCCCCAATGTGTCGCTATAATAAACGGTCCTATGCATATCCGTATTGCATCCATCGAATTCCCGCAACCCTGACCAGGTCCTACAGGTCTTAAATCTTTAATCTTTAAAAGTGAACTGCATACCTTCAACACCACCAATAGTCATAGTCATAGTCATAGTCATAGTCATTTATTCATTAACAAAGAAATTGTATCTGAATTCACGCAATAAAATATAAATTACAGTTTACAAATAAATTGAAAAAAAAAAGTAAATATAATGTTAAGAATGTAAAAATAATAAATTCAAATGTCACTAACAATTAAGTATGGTCAAACTATAAAATTTAAAATAAATTACCATATAAACATTATTTACACATAAAATAGCACAGAATGTCAAAATGAATAAAAAAATAACAATTTCAAAATAACGAATGAATAAAATCCAATAATAAAAAATACAATGATAAAAAAACCGAAATTAGAGTTCTTCCACAGCATATAGACATCTATTCAATAGGAATTGTTTCAATTTTAATTTGAAAGTACTGCTATAGACTTCACTTTTTATGTCTAAAGGCAACTTGTTAAACAATTTTACGGACTGGTATCGTGGACAGTGTTTAACAATTCGTAAGTTAAAACTAGTGAAATTTTTATTCTTTAAGTCAAGTCTACGGGTTCCTTCCCTAATCTGCCGTTCTTCCATTGACTCATAGTCTTGAATGTTTTTGGCCAAATTGCTTAAAAGTACCAGAACATAAAGACCTGGGACTGTAAGAATGCCTAAATTGACAAAATGTTGTCGGCAACTTTCCCTTTGTGAGATTCGGACCATGGTACGAACAGCTCGTTTTTGGAGTACGAAAGCTCTTCTACAATTATATTCGTAGCTGTTTCCCCAAAAAAGTATGCTATATCTAAGTTTAGACTCCACTAGCGCAAAATATACCATTTTTAGCTGTTCTATGTTGATTTCATTTCTCAGGGCCCTTAGAGCGTAACACGCAGACGATACAGATGCATCGATTGCTTTTAATTCTGGTTTCCAGTTTAAAAGGTGGTCAATATGTATGCCTAAGAATTTGACTTCGGGAACAGTCGTAATTTCAACTTCATTTAAGGCAACAATTAAATTATCAGAGTTACGAGCCGTAGTTTTAAATAACATTATTTGAGTCTTTTTACTGTTAATGGATAATTTATTTGCCGTGAACCACACATGAAAGGCTTGTAACGTAGCATTTACTCTTTCTGTCAACTCCACCATGTCATTAGCTGCCACTATGGCATTTGTGTCATCCGCGAAAATTACTAATTTAATGTCAGGTAAAATTGAATTTAAATAATTAATCAAGTCATTAATATATATTAAAAATAAAATAGGTCCTAAAATCGATCCTTGTGGGACACCCTTCGATATGCATGCAATTTTAGATTTGTAAATTTTCTTATAATTATCCTGAGTTTTGTCAATTTCAACGTACATTCGCCTGTTTTTTAAGTAGGAAGAGAATAGTCGCAAAGCATTTCCTCTGATTCCGTAATGTTTCATCTTAGTCAAAAGTATTTCATGGTCAATTGCGTCAAATGCGGAGCTTAAATCTAGGTAAATCCCTGCAACTCTCATTTTATTATTTATTTTGCATATGACATCATCCAATAATGTATATATTGCATCTGAAGTGCCGACACCCTTTTGATAACCAAATTGTCTTCTATTTAACACTTTATTAAGTCGCAAATGTACTAAAAGTCGCTTTTTAAGAATCTTTTCGAATAATTTTGACAGCACAGGTAGTAAAGAGATGGGCCTATAGTTATTGGGGTCAGATTTACTTCCCTTCTTATGAACAGGTATTACTTTTGCAATTTTTAATTGTTCTGGGAAGATAGCCTCTTTTATACAATTATTGAAGAAGTCAGATAGAGGCTCAGCTAGTATAGTAATGTGCTCCTTGAACAGACTAATCGGAACTTCATCATAACCACAGGAATGTTTGTTTTCCATTCCTTTAACAATCGAACAAATCTCTTCTGGAGTGGTGGGAGAAATATGCATGTCACTAATAACCTTGTCCGTGTGTGAAAGAAGAAGTGCCATGGTATGGTTTACTTCATTTAAATTAGTAGCATCTTTATAATCAAATTGATTCACCAGTAAGTTAGTTATTTGTTCTGGATCCACTATAATTCGTCCGTCAACCTTGAGCTTAAGGTCCTGCTGAATCACTTTCTCTTTATTAGTGCATTTATCCACAATTTTCCAAATTTCTTTACCCGTATTTTGTGATTTATTTATTTGAGACATAATAGCAAGCTTTTTAGCTTTAGAAACAATATTTCTATATAACTTAACATACATGTTTTTATATTTTAAAACACTTGGTTCAAGGTTACTTCCATTACGTGCACATAAAAAACGTTTCATTTTACTGGACGTACGTATCCCTTTAGTGATCCACTTAAATTGTAACTTATTCTTAAGGTTAGTTTTACATTCTCTCTTTCTGTAGCTATTGCGAAACACTTTATAAAAACTTTTAAGAAAAGTATTAATACCCATACTAGTCCAAGATTCGTTAAGAATACCCGTTGTGAATGCTGCACTGTTTTTACTATTGAATACTCTTTTATTTATTATAATAAACCGATTCTCATTCGACTTTGAAGTGGATCGACTTTTCAAACAAACATCAGCAAAAATACCTGCATGCCCATCCGCCAATCCATTGTGATCTACCTCACTATCTAAAACACATGCATCAGGCAAATTGGTTATGATATTATCAATACATGAAGTACTATTATTACGAATGAAAGTAGTCGTAGAGATTATGTGCCTATAATTATAACATTTTAACAAACTAAGGAATTCTGTACTTTTTTTATTGTCCACATGCAAATCAATATTAAAATCACCGCAAATTATGCATTTCCTATTGAATAAATAGTCCAATAGCTTCTCCAATCTCTCCAAGAACTGTTCAAAATTTTTATCTACAGGATTTCGATAGCAACAGCAGATATAAAGACCTGTGATAGTATCTTTAGTACAACAAATTTCAAAACATTCCATTTTATATAATTTATTTATGGGCTCACAAATTTCAGTTTGTCTATCGACATACCCGAGAATTAGACTACCTCCTCTTAATTTATTTTTTCTAGTGTTATAAGCTACCAATCTATAGTTATTGAGATTAAAAACATTTGCTGTGCTCTCATTCAGGAAGTGTTCACTTATACATATGTAATCCAGTTTTTTATCGAGGCTTTCCACATACACTTCTAGTTCATTTTTCTTACTCATGACTCCGCATAGGTTTTGGTGATATATTTTAAGTGATATATATTCGTTAGAATGAAAAACATTTGTCAGGCTGTATGAAGTAATAGGTGATTTAGGAACGAAAAAAATTACTATCATCGGTCTGTGAACCAATGCTTTTTGTAACTGGTTTATAGTTGTTTAATGTACATTTATTCTCTGTCTGTGAATATGCATTATTATAACATTTTAATTTATTAAATTTAACCGTAACATAATCCAAATAGTCTATTTTGTATTTTAAATGAAGTATTTCCTTATGGATTAGCCTACTTGCTCTCGTTGTATTTATGTATTTTAAAGCTATTCTAGTATCAGTAAAATTCAGATCAAGTGGTAAAAATGAAGTATTTTTAAAATGGCTACATACTAGTTTTAGTGAATTATTTAGCATATTAACATTAAGATATTTATTTTTATAGAGTTTGCCAACCAAGACATTTGTATGATTCACATGTTCCAGTGTATGATACAACATTGACTGCAATTTTAAAGGATTGGAGTCGTTAGAACCCCCTAATATCACTATGTAGTCTGATTGAGTAAACTCCTTACACAATTCAGCACATGAACTTATTACTTCAGCCATAGGGGCTCCCGGTTTAATTATCGAAGTAACCTGAAAAGAGCTTCCTAGGAGCTCTTGAAGCAATCTCCTCATATTAATTCCTGTTTGGTCAGCAAAAATCTTCACCTGATGTTTTTTATGGCTTAGTTGATTTGTTTCTACATTTAATTTTGTACTGTTAATTAAACTTAATTGTTGTTTTTCTGTGTGTTCTGAAATATTTCTCATGTCAATGGTCAGGGTTCCTGCTTTCACGGTGTCAACTATTTTTCCCATATCATTTTTTCCTCCTTCTACAATGTGTCGATACGAAGGCTGGTGACTTATTAATGTGTTTTGTAAGTCACATTGTGATGTTAGGGGCTGCTCAAAAAAGTCGCTCAAATTGTAGTTTTCGTTGATATTGTTACCATCCTTCACTGCATTTAAATCTACTTCTTTAGAGGATGTTCTTGTTAAGCCTTTTCTTATATCAAACGACCTATATCGCTTTCGATACTGTGGAGAATAGAATTTGAGGGGCGAAGTAATCGTTTCTGAAGCGCCGACAGATTTGTATAAATTAATTTTATGCTGGGCTAGTGACAATTCTTTTTTTAAGGCTCCATTCTCAATGTTCAAATTATCTATCTCAGAATTAGCTATTTGTAGTTCCTCATTTAACTTTTCAACTTTGTTTTTTAGTTCTGTTACTTCATTTTTTATTGTGATATTGTTTGGTAAACTTTGACATGAAAGGTTTAAGTCAAAGTCACTGTCTTGGAAACCTAAACTTGTATGGCAACATCTTTTCTGAGTGTTAATATTTTGGAAACTATCTTCCATAGTGTAGTTTATTCTTTAATTATTTACAGAATATTATTAAACATTCAAAAAGATTTTTTTTGCTCGTGGCCAGATTCGAACTCAGGATCATAAGCGAAATACGTAGCCGACGTAGGCCAGTTCCGCAATGCGCCAACTTGACTATTAAGAAACAAGTTGAATTTTTGCCTCCGTATCAGTGATAACTGTTTTTATCGACTTTTTAGTTTTAATTTGTAATAAAAGATGTCACTGCTAGTAGAAGTCCGAAATGACTCAACTGATATATAGATGGCACTATTCAGAATTCACTACAAGTTTTTTGTCATAGACGTTTGAATAAAAAACGAAAATTTTATACTTTCTTTTTCTAGTTTTCTTCGGTTATAGGAATTTATTCCACAAAGTCTGGCTGTCATGTATTTTTCTGTGTTTCGAGAAGCATATTCCACGATGTTTACACTTGGAATATTGTTTGTATTATCCTCACATTTAGAACTTTTCCGTAGTACACACAAAACTGTTTTGGTTTTTTTCCTTCTAAACTTTACGTCCTTATAACACAACCACTTAAGTATTGAGCCTTTTTGGGCTGATTTATGTCGTTACCAATTTTAAAAAAGCACTTTTTCTATTTTTTTATTATTAATATGACACAGAGCTAATGTTTACGGGACGGCAGAGTACCCTCCGAATCCAATCCCTTGCTAGTAGCTACAAAACCACCAGAATTATGAAGACGACGATGAAATCATTTCTATCACAATAAATATCATCACAAAGCCATCATTATGACGAACAGACACACCCGCACGCATTTTTAACAGAAAACTTCAAAAAGGAACCTTTGTTAACATTCACCATTCTTATTTAATACCACCAAATTACAACAAATAACTCTAAAACCAACCTTAAGACATTGCAATAAGATTTACATGAACTGCTTTGAAAATTGTGTAGATTCGAACAACATATGCTGGTGATTAAGGTCAATCTGAGTCTTATGCAGTCGTGATAAGGAAAAAGGAAGTGTTTAAGTAAAGTTGTGGTGTCCACAAAGACGGCTTTCACTGGGCGGATGCAGGTTTTTTGACAAATGGCCAACTGGACGATTTGTCTCGTGTAGGGCGGCGATGGCAAAGAGTAAGCTGAGAAGTCAAGAAAACAGATGCGACTAAGCTTTCCTAGCTTGCTGTTGGTGGTTAAATGAAGATCTGCTACAGCTTTAGGGATTCGAATTTGTTAAATGATAGAGCTGTCTGCATAGCTACATACATACTAATCGAACAAACTCCATAAAACTACTTTTTTAAACTATTTCGTTGCCTACAGCATTAAGTCTGCCCTTGTAACTTTGTGTTTGCATAAAATTTAAATAGATAACATTACAATTATCAATCGCAATGAAACAAAGAAGGAGCACTACTCTTTTTTGTTAGCGTGTATTGTGTCTCATTGCTAGGTACATTCGTCCCCCTTTTCCTTCTAAACTACTGTGTCTAGGGTGACGTCCGTTCATGTTCGTCCTGCGAACATAATCTGATCATCATATTATCATCTTCATCGTGCTCGGCCACCACACATTAACTACTCTATATTATACGATATTAGTCATATCACTGTATCGTTTTACTCCTACATTAAGTTAAGTAGGTATATTATCTTTCTAGAAATTATATTTTTTTCTAGAAAAACGTGATGAGTTTTAGTTTCGTAAGCCACTTAGGTTGAAACGTGACTCATTTGCACTATTCATCATAAATCTTATAAATCTGAAATAGCAAAATTTTGCTATTTTTTACAACTTGCAATTCTAGCATTTTTTAGAAACTACTTACAATTTGTGACTTGTGACAACAACTGAAGATCTGTTAGTCCTCTCAGAAGCTTCCACAAAATAGGCACAAAATAATCATAGTTTACGGTCACATCTGACCACCCCTCGTCTGTACTCGGGCGGGCAAGCCCAGTAATGGTCATAAAAGGATGTTACGATATTATATCATTTTTCCCCGAGCACAATACTGAATGTGTACGCCGCCATTTCCTCTCTCTAATGCGTTTCCCCACATTAATATTATGTTTGGTATCCACGAGTTTTTGTTGCTTTATTTCTCTGTGAATTTCTGTTTTGTATTCGACTAATGGTGCAATTTTTGCAAAATAGAGCTATTTTTCTTTTGCCAAAACGTGTGGCCGTTCTTTTTAGGTTAAGATTGTCAACCAATTAATATCATTTTCTCTAACAGTCTGAGTAAACTAAGAGACCTCTTGGTTTTTAAGAGAGGTTGGCTGGTTGCAATGAAGGCCATGACCCACCTAGTACAAAGGTTCACCAAGGACTAAGTGCGGATACTGGAACACAAAGCCCAAGTGAAACTCAGTACCGAAGTACTCGTCAAAAAAGAGCAGGGAGAGCCGATCACAAAGGAAATGGGATAAGGCTAGGGAAAAAGGAATTCCTTCCCGCTTAACCTAAAGCCGGAGGAGTTAATCCATAAAAAGGCAGAGAGTCCCTGATATTATCATCAGGTCAAATTAACAACGACTTTACACGTTCAATGCGGAATGAGGGCTTCTGGTGAGATTAAGAAATATGTAGTCTTCTCTGCCATGCGGAGAAGAAAACTACAATGTTCTTTAGTTTAGAAAAGAGATGAATACCTAAGATGCCCTATTATATCTACATAATATAATTAGGTATATCTACTTAAATACAGGGTGACTTTGACTTCGTACCGCACTTAGCCAAAATAGTATTAGTTACAGGGTCTACCGTCTGTTTTTTATACCCTGAGACTAAAAGACATTACAACACAAAAGAACTGGCATCATTCCTATGGTAAATTTGACCTTACATGTGTCAATTTAGTCTCAGGGTATAAACAAACCGACGATAATAAATTTTTTACGGTCATAAGGATAGTTTTCAAATAAGGTCTTAAACGCTCCGTATCGCAGAAACGGAAATAATACATAAATGATTGGCACTGTTAACGTGTTAACCAAAAATAAAAAACCAATTACTCAAGTCTATTGAATCTTATACCGACATAACATAGTTATAAATCCCAATAAATAAGCAGTAACATTTAACTACAGCCACATTGTAGCCAAGCTCTTGGTACTAAACTGGTTTAACCGTTCATCTGACTAAAATGCAGTTTATTACCAATCTCGAGCCTTGAATGGGTTAAGACAGAGTTGCTTCTTCGAATTCAATCACTTTGTTTCAATGACTGTAGACTGTACAGTGGGGTGGGGTTAGAATGGCCTGAAACACTTCAGTAATTTAGCCGGGTCAATTAACAAGGTTACATGCCTTCATCTAGATTAACTTTTTCCACTCTAAGGCGGCCTGTAAAATCGTGTCAGACTTTTACAGACTTCTCTGGTGTTTCCCTTTGCGTTCCAGGGCCACGGGTTTCCCTTTCTTTTACCCCAAGGGAACATACTCCCAGAATTAAAAGTATTCTATGTTCTTATACACATTCCAGGTAAGTAAAGTATCCTTTATTCTGGGACATGGTCTACCTGTGTGCAAAATTTCATACAAATCGATTGAGCCGTTCAGCGTGAAGAAATACAAACATACATAAACTCAACCACGAAAATTGTCTGAAAAGGAACCCATCAACTGATCTACTTAAGGACACAAACAAAAACTTTGTTATAGTCAGTAAAAAAGGCTTTTACTGACTAAAACAAACAAGTGTGGTTTTAGTCAGTAAAAGTCTGAAACTGCTCCTTCCAGAGTGCGAGAAGTCATTAGCTGATTCTCACCTTAAAAGAAACACAAATTTTCACCTTTATAATATTAGTGTGATCAATCAATGAGGTTGTAATTTTTGAGACTAAAGTCAGTTTTGTTAATCTCTGAGGCTAACATATTACGTGGGTTGTCAAACTTGTCACAACACAAAAGAATTGGAATCATTATTATTGTAAATTTGACATTTGCCTGTGTCAATTTAGTATCAAGGATTGAAATAGGTACAGACTTTATAAGTCTTAATAAGTACTTTGTTTAAAAAAGTTTAAATATCCTGTAAAGCCATAATCACGCCATTTTCCACGAACCTCACTATAAGTACTGAATCTTATCCACTACGTCTAAAACATTCCGAAGGCACTTGGCTGTCCTCCGGCCCTCCCAGAAGGATAATTTGCATTATACAATGAATACTATTGTCCGAGCCACTTAGATAAGTGTTGAGGGACGATTTTATTGGACGCTTTAGAGAACTTCGTTGAAAGGTTTTTAATTTGTAGCTGTTATGCATGGTAAGTGTTATCTAAACTTAGAATATACTTAATTGTACACCAAAAGAAATAATAAATTATGCGGGAACTTAAAACTAAACCTAAACTAAAACCTAAACTTAGTTACGTATATTAGAACTGGTGACCTCGTCTTTACCTGGGTGTACATTACACACAAAACGCTTGTTACACACGTTACGCACGTTATGCACGTTACGCACGTTTACTGCTTTTTCTATGAACGAAAACCGCATCAAAGTCCATTGGGTGATTCAGGAGGAAAAGAGAGAATAAACTAATACATAACTATTATAGATACATATGGGCGTAAGCCTTATGTGTCTGTCCAGCAATGGATGTCTTTTGGCTGTAATGATGATATCAAGTCTGGAAATGTTATAAAGCTGTTTTATTGGAGATGTAAGGGCGAATGATGAAATTAAATCAGTCAATTAACAACAGTAAAAAAGCTGGCTTACTACGAAAATAGAACCACTTACTAAAACATTTATAAATCAAAACTGATAGAAATACCATATTCAGTAGGCATTTATTTATTGTTTATTTTTATGATACAGTAAAGAGTAACTCTTAAGCAAAATAAAAAGAACACGAAAACCATACTTTCAATAAGTAACACTAAAAGCGACAACTAAAACGTTTTATATCTAACAAACTTTCTTAAACGCTACAAAAACACAATATTTCACAAAACTACGGCCATTTTGCTGTTTATTATCACAGTTTATGACGATCCGTTAGCTTAGTCAACTTTATTTATTGAAAGGCACCAAACTTAAAACACCATTACGATATCATTTTTATTCACAAACTTAATCTTTTCCATAACTATTAGTATTTGATGCCCAGTGAAGCAAAAGCTGTAATGATTTGGAAAAAATAATACAATTTTCCAATCGATTGAATGGTCAAATGTGTTTCCTATCGCTCTGGTGCCTTTTGTACATATTTTGCGTTTACTGTCAAAAGGGGGAGATAATGGATGTTTTGTACAGTTAATAGAATCATTTGCAGTTTAAGTGACATCAATTTGCAATATACTTGTGCGGTAAATTAAATATATTGGCTATTCTTTCGAAAAATTATGCTTTATTGCTTCAACTTCATTGAACAATAATTAACTGGTGCTACTACTAAAAACAAGTTTAGCACACATAGATATATACATAGCATAATTTTATAATAGCACTATTATATCAATAAAGGACTTCATCTGATAGCTTAAAGTCCCATATGGCAGCCAGCAATAGTGAGGGCTATACTCGGAGTTTTCTTTCCTAATCGAATTACTAATAATGAAGATATCCGTAGAAGAATCAAGGTTACATCGCCTCTTTAACAAAACCAAATTGGCTGTGGCAGGGTATATTGCTCGCAGAATATATTAGTTGATAAGGCAGAAGAAACATAAGGTTTATGGAGCGGTGTCCTCGTGCTAGAAGACGTAGCGTTGGAAGACCTCGGACTAAGTAAATCGATGGCCTGGTCTCGCGGGTATCTGATAAATACGAAGCAAATACGACTGACTTAAGAATAGGTAGATGGATATCACAATAATATGTCCTCGAATTTTTGGTTCTGCTAGTTTTGATGCAATATTTTTCTTCACTGTTGAACGCAGTGAAGTAAATTGCCTGTCTGAATTTGAAACCATGACTTTAATATTCTCGAGTCACAAGTCAGTACTCCACCAAAGCGCATCAAATCAATGTAATTATTCCGATAGCTTCACCCTAAAAAACTTCAAAAAACGATTACAAATCAAACGGAGAGCTCCGTCAATCGGGTGGTGTGAAATAAATAATGTAAAACGGGCTAATTGAAAGCATTCGGAACGGAACTCGATAGAATTAGTGTTGATTTTGTCCATGTTTGAACATCTGGCGCAGTGGGCACTGTGTTTAAATTGCTTTGTCTGTCTGTACTGATGTTGTGGGGTGTTTTTTGTTTGTTGTCATGTAAGTGAAATTGATTGATGAATAAGTAGTTTTTTTTGTAATTTTACGGCTGGGTGTACTCTAGTATTTTTTAGGTGTGAAATAATCTAATAACTTCTTCCGCTCTGCGAAGAATGAGAGAAAATATCAGACTTTTACTGACTAAGCCCTACCTGTGTTCCTTTGCATTTCAGAACTGTGTTAACTTTTTCTAACAATCCCGCAGGTATCTTTCCTAGTGAGCTCTTTCCGTATGCTGATGATATCCCTTTGAGGAATTAGAGAATCACCTTGAAATTCAGGTTTATTAGTGTTATATATGTAATTGGCGTAGCCATATGGTAGAATTGGCCATTTCACGCTGGCCATGTTTCAATGCTTAATAATTAATATTATATTCCTATATAATATATAATATTCCTAAATAATTCAAACATGAATAATTTAGGAATAAATCCAAATACATCACAAAAACTGTATACCTACTCCATCTTTAGGACAGTTAAAATGATGGTCCCCTTTTTGTATCTCTTCAGCAAGATACAACAGAACTAAAATACTTATACCACTAGTAGCACATCAACCACCCTTAATAAGCGACACGGGTCATGAACCATATTCCTAGCAGGAGAAGACACAGCCACCCTTTTAGAGGTCCTATAAATAACATCATAGTTATCATCCCCCATGCCGTGGCACAAACAAGTAAACAAAAAGTCATACTGCGAGGTTCCGGCACTCGACATAAGTTTCTAATAGGGATGGGGTGCTACGGAATTGTACATGCTGGATAAATGCTGTGAATCCCGGGATTAAGGAACTTTGGGGCTAGATAGGTTTTTACTGTTATAAACTTAAATAAAAAAAATTGACGTGTAAAAGAGTTTGAAAAAACCTATTTGCAAAATAAATATCATTTATCATTTAAAAATAGTGTGAAGTGTCATTACTACTAGCTAATATTAAAACAACAGAAAATTTATGTGCGTGGTGTCAGTGGTCAAACACGAACAAACCAACAATTACCTATTCATAATTTTACTTAACTCATCAGGCTAAAAAAATAAATGTATTTTTTTATGATTAAACAGAATAATCTTTATTGATACAAGCTTCCTTTTATGTCGTATTTACCTACGTTAAAAAGGAATTTTTGGATATTTAACTTTTAAGGTAGGTGAAACGGGGTTCACAAATTTATATGGAGAAAGCCTACTTTCATACATGCAAAGCCGCTGGCAGAAACAAGTACTTAATAAAGTATCTGAAATAAAACAACAACAAAAAAAATCTCATCATCATCATCTCAGCCGAAAGACGTCCACTGCTGGACATAGGCCTCCCCCAAGCGTCGCCACAGCGACCGGTCCTGCGCGTCTCGCATCCATCGGATTCCCGCGACCCTCGCCAGGTCGTCGGTCCACCTTGTGGGAGGCCTTCCGACGCTGCGTCTTCTTCAAAAAAAATCTGCTCGAGGTAAAATAGATTCCTATTACAGCGTATACATATTTAAAGAAATATCCTAAGTTTTCTATTCTATGCAAAAACACTCCGAAAATGGCATAATAGTAACTACGAAAAAGAACGTCCGAAATCCCTCCAAACTACCCCACATCCCTAGTTCCGAGTCATTTGACACACGTTAATACGTTTCCGTACACAATTCATTTTGCGCACAACGGCGTCGTTTCTGCGCCCTGTCCCGACATTAGACCACTCATTATAATATTAGGGGACATTATACTTATTGCTTTAGCATTATTTGCCGACTTATTTAGGTATTGGGCCCAGTGTGCAGTTATTGATGGGTTTATGTTAATGAATTTGGTTTCAGGAAATTTGTACGCAACGTCACACAAATTAAACACACAAACTTATCTACAACCAAAGTGACCCCTAGTGAGACTTTTTTTTGAAGGTGGCAAATCTTCAATATGACTTCTTCTACTCTGGGCGGAGCGGCAGACTTCTACTGACTAAAACCCACTCCTGTTCCTTCTCTACCTTCATTCTAGGGTCCCGAGGCTCTCATTTGTTCAACCCAGGGCCCAGTAGTCTTTGACCCTATCTGGCCCTTACAGTTTGCTGACACTGTTTCTTTGAGCCGACTGTTACTGGACGTCCGGACGACGAGCTACCCATTGCTCGCCGCCCGAATGCCAGCGCCTAAAGTGGCCCTCCTGTGGGCACGCGGCTTTACAAACGTGTGGAAGACGTTTTGTTTTTATAAATGTTTGTCCTTTGTCAAATTAAGGTGTGCAATAAAGCGTAACAAGCGTAAAGTGTGCGTCGTCGTCGTAGTAATAGTAGACTTCCTTTGTCTGGAGTCCTGACCGCTTGGATCCTTTTTTATATTTTTTTATTGATATATTTAATAACGTAAAATATATGTTAAAAAGAGAAATAAAGGAAATACAGACATAAACACACAACGTATCATTATTTCTGAAACCCACACATTTACCTTACAAAAAGCATTTTAAACAAAAATATAAAAGCACGCTGGAAACATTTCCACCCACATTCTGAAGCAAAAATAACCAGGGTTACTTTTTGTCTACCTACAATCCTTACAAACATTGTATCATGAAAGCACATGTACGAATAATATCGTATTCAGGAACATTTTCACGCCTTTGGAATCTCACACCAACGTGTGCGAAACTTGTTAAAGATGACAAACGAATAAAATACCGTGTAACGGACAAAGTTGAATGTGTATGAAATCCCAAATGTTGTAGGAATAACTAGAAAGGACTGCTTTCACAGAGATAGGTGGATTTTAACAAGTGCTTTATAAAGGTCTCATCCATCGGATTACCGCGTTCATTGGTCCGTTTTGTGGGAGGCCTTCCGAGGCTGCGGTAGTCTTCCGGTACGCGGCTAATCCAGAAAATTTCGGCCCCAGAGACTCTGTGTTCTGCGAGCAATGCCCACTGCCAACAATTCTTCGGGGTCAAAAATCAAAAGAAGAAAGAAAGAAAATGTTTTTATTTCACATAGCCTACATGGGCACTTATAAAACGTTAGAAGCTAGTGTACGGTTCCAATTGGTCCTTTCTTATGGAGAACAACTAGCAAGAAACTCCATGGTTACTCTTTACAAAAAAAATAATTTGGATTACAATATTTTCATTTTACAATACAGACACATATGCGAGGACAGTCCAAACCAGTTAATATTGCACCCAAAAGTACTTCGCTGGAGAATCGCTCGATTTTTTTTTTATATTACATAATCCAGTGCTTGACTGCAATCCCACCTGATGGTAAGCAGTGATGCAGTCGTTGATGGTGCGGCGGATTAGTTTATTAAGAGCCTATTCACTCTAGTCTTGAAGACACCCAAATTGTAATCGGACGGAAAGACCGCAGCAGGCAAATTGATTCACTTTGATTCTCGAGCAAATATCTTCATTCCTGAAACTTCGAGCACAGCCATTTCCATTGCCATTCAGGTGACTTTAAGCCTTCTGATGATGCCCACTGTGAACAACTTCGTATCGGACTCATTTGTCTTTGCTAGCGGTTTCGTAACTGAAATTATCCTCAATGTAGATATTCCAGAACAAGAAGTATCCTATGTGCCAAATGTCATGCAAATCCGTTCCACCATGATGGTGTCACAAACATACAAACGGAAGCAACATACACATAGAAACATTCGTCTTTACAGTATTAGTTCGATTGACCTATACTCACCGTTGAACAGCAAAAGGCCAAACAATAATCCTTCCCAAACAGATCTAGACTCAGTCAAATCATTTCTTACAAACTTCTTTACATCGCAGACCGTCCCACATTCAGCATACAACTTTTAGCCCATTTGTGACTCCTATGAATATACACAGATATCTGCCTGACCAACTTACTTTGCAGCCCAAAAACAACGTAACATCTCTTAATTTTTACGCAATAAGGTTTAAAGTCCCGTGAAAAAGAGTTTCTTGGCCGGAAAACAACAATTTGTTTCCACCATACATGGAAAAAGCTGGGTTCTCATGCTACGATTCATCCATCATTCATTCTTCATGTGCGGTGTGAAAGACGTCTGTGACGATTATGACGTGCGCTTCGGTGTGACAACGGCAAATGCTGGCGACGACGCCTTTAAAACTATTGTGTTAAATGCGTTTTTTGATTGTCAATGCAACGTTCTAAGTTTGTTGTGCTTTGAACAGTTTTGTACTGCGTTTCCATTTTGGAACGACGTTTCTCACTAACTTTACTTACGAGTTTCAACTTTACAGAAAAACGAATAGATTCTAAATTCGCTTGCATTAACAAATTTACTGAAAACCTTTTCAATAAAACACGTAAGTGTAACGAAGCTTTGATAATACGCAGCAGTTATTCGTCAGAATTGCATCTCGTGATCTTTATTGAGGTAAATCCGACTCTTCTCCTTTAGGCTAAGGTGGAAATTCCCTTGGATAGTGCCTTAAGCCCAGTGAGATAGGTGTTAGGCAGTTGTCTAGCATTGTTCTTGGCTCTTGCAGAGATGTTTTGGATGAATACGTCGCATGATATTGAATGACGCGAGACGTGAATGTTTGTTCACAAAAGATCCTTATCAAAAGGATACGTGCACTGTTCAGTATTTTTGCTTGAAAGGCTGATACGCTTCTGCCAAGTGCTCAACAAAGTGATGGTGTTATGGCGTAACTCTTCATCTTCCTACCCTACATGTTGTGTTCTGGTTTCCGCACTTAGTCCTTAGTGGACCATTGTGCGTGGGCCATGGCGGCCTTTACTGCGACCAGCTCGCCTCACTCCAAGATGATTCCTTACAGTTTGCTCAGGGCGTCTGTAAGTGAGTTTGTGAGTGCTCCCAAGGTTTGTATTATTATTTCGCTGACGGCTGTGCACTCGAAGAGCACTTGACATTTTTCTCTGGCTCCATACATCCTCTGCATAGAAGACAATCCGTGATCTCTCTTCTTTCCTATCTTCCTACCTTATCTCGTGTTATTTGGGCTCGACGCAAACGTTTTTTCTTCCATACTATCCAGTCAACCGTCACGCTATCACTAACTCCCTTTTCTCTCATATCATTCCACACACAATCCATACTTTCTCTGACCTCCCCTCCTTATTTTTTCTCTCTTCTCCTTCTCCATTCGTCTACATGTATACTCATGCTTAACTCTTATAGAAACGCTAAAAGAGTTCATCCTCTTTTCATGACCATGTCGTGACTCTTCAATCACACTATACCACTCTGTCAAGAAAGTACCGGGAAAAGATCAATAATAATGTTACGAACGTGAGTAATTAAATGCCGGTTTACTAGCAGAGAACTTTATTCACCACAAAACAATGACAAATTAGTCCAATCAACAAATAACCAATCACTATAAACACTCAGAGTTCCGTTTAGTATCGCTTAGGTCGCTAGGTATCACTTCACACACTTAGGTAGTTCGCTCTGTATCGCTGACGAAATCAAACTGAACTCGCTTCTAGCCGGGGGCCCGTATTTATATGCGAAGTCATCGAAATTTCTCGATACCGACGTTTCAAGGACATTCTAGCACAAAATAGTCGCATCGGGAGGCCATAAATCATTATTATTACTCTCGTAAGTAGGTACTTATCTACCACCTTACATGCAAATTTCGACTCTATTGCTAACACCGGAAGGTACAAATTCCCTTATCCACCCACATACTTAACTACCTACTGAATGTTATCTAATAATAATAGCGTATGTCGGACTTTTCTGGAATTTGCCAGGCCTGAGTATGTACTCCTATTCTCGAAGCTTCGCACAGCAATGCGTTTTAATTATTTGATGCTACCCTTGGTTCCGTCGAAGATATAGCGTACTCAACTTTCACGGCGTAACAGTGCCCCCCTCTTAGTCATGCTCGTCCCGAGCATTATTAGATCCGTGATACGGCGCCAATCTATCCACGTGGACTACCTTAGGTTTCCCTCGTAACCCTTTCTTGATGCGGTAGGTAACGTCGTTAATCCTTTTTATCACGGTGTAGGGTCCCTCCCATCGAGCTTGAAGTTTCGGCGACTTCCCTTTTCGTCGAAGTGGGTTGTGGAGCCAAACCAGTGCACCTTCCTCAAATCCCTTGGCGTTGGCATTGCGGTCGTATCTAGTTTTCATTTTAACGCTGGTGTGCATGCTATTCTCACGCACTCGTTTATGCACTTCATCCAATTGATCTTGGAGGTCACTTACGAAGTCCGTAACTGGCTTAGTCTTGTCAGGTGGCACGCCGGTTATGGTATCGACTGGAAGTCTCATCTCCCTGCCGAAATTTACTCTTGCTGGAGTATGGCCCGTGCTATCATGCACTGCTGATCGATAAGACATCAGAAATAGTGGAATATACCGGTCCCAATCTTTCTGATGGTCATCGACAACCTTAGCCAGGTGATTCTCCAGGGTCTGGTTAAACCTCTCCACCATTCCGTCCGACTGTGGGTGCGCAGGTGTTGTGCGTGTCTTGTAAATCCCCAGAAGAGTGCACATTTCCTGGAACAGCGCAGATTCGAAGTTGCGGCCTTGATCGGAATGGATCTCCAAAGGTGCGCCATACCGACATACTACTTCTTCGACCACCTTTTTCGCCACTGTCGTCGCTTCCTGATTGGGTATGGCGAACACTTCAGGCCACTTTGTGAAATAGTCCTGTATCACCACTATGTATTTGTTTCCGTCATCTGTCACTGGGAAAGGTCCAGCAACGTCGATGGCAATGCGTTCCCATGGGGCTCCTACATTGTACAACTGAAGCTTGCCCCTGCTCCTAGTCTGTGGTCCTTTCACGGATGCGCATGCTGTACATTTCCGACACCATTGCTCTATGTCTTCTCTACAATTGAGCCAGTAATACCGCTGTCTCACTTTCAGTAGAGTTTTCTTGATTCCCAGGTGTCCACCAGAAGCGCCATCGTGTATCTCCTGAAGCAGGGGGACCACTTCACGTCGTGGTACTATCACTTGTGTGGTCACCTCCTTGCCATCGTTCGATTCCCATTTCCTACAAAGCACGTCATTTTCTAGGACTAAACTGTCCCACTGTGCCCAGTAGCTCTTTGTGACAGGACTATGTGACGATACTTCATTCCACTGAGGCCTAGTTCCACTACGCTTCCAGTCCAGTATAGGTCGAATATCGTCATCTTCTTCCTGGGACCTCTTAAAGTTGCCTTCAGCCCTAATTAAGTTCACGTGTTCCCGGGCTTCATTTTGCTGGCAATGTCTACAGTCCTCATTACATGGACGTTGCGACAGGGCGTCAGCATTGTTATGCCCTTTTCCACTACGATGTTCCGTCACAAAGTTGAACTCCTGCAGCTGCTCTAGCCATCTTGCAACTTGACCCTCAGGGTTTTTGAATTGTAGAAGCCATTTCAATGCAGCGTGGTCCGTCCTCAACGTAAACTGTCTCCCTATGAGGTACTTGTGGAAATGTTGCAAAGTTTTTACAACAGCCAGTAGTTCTCGTCGAGTCACGCAGTAGTTCCTTTCTGGTTTTGAAAGTGCCTTACTGAAGTAAGCGATCACGACTTGCCTATCTTCTTGCACCTGCGACAGCACTCCACCAATTCCTGTGTTGCTGGCGTCGGTATCGACGACAAATCTTCCATCTCTGCTCGGATACCCCAGTATAGGCGCTTCACATAGCCGTTGCTTTAGTTCGTTGAATGCTGACTCACAGTTCTTGTCCCAGATAAAATCTCGTTTATCCTCAGTCAGCTGATGTAAAGGTTTTGCAATGTCCGAAAAACCCATAACAAACCGTCTGTAGTATGTGCACAACCCTAGAAATGCACGTACTTCTGTTTTGTTCTTTGGAGCCGGCCACTGTTGGACAGCCTTTATCTTCTCAGGATCGGTTCTCACTCCATCGGCGCAGATGACATGTCCTAGGTAGCTGACCTCCTTCTTGAACAGGGCACACTTCTTTGGGCTTAGTTTTAGGTTAGCCCCCCGTATCCTGGTGAATACTTTCTCCATATTTCTCAGGTGTTCCTTAAAAGTGCGGCCCATTATAATGACGTCATCCAAATATACCAGACAGACGTCACCAAGAAGGCCCACCATGACTCTATCCATGAGGCGTTCAAACGTCGCTGGAGCGTTGCACAATCCAAAAGGCATGACGTTAAATTGCCACAGGCCGTTGCCAATTCCTGTACTGAACGCTGTCTTTTCCTTATCTTTCTCGCTAATTTCCACTTGCCAGTAGCCACTTTTCAAGTCAATGGTTGAAAACCACTTCATACCACTGAGCATATCCAGTGTGTCGTCTATCCTAGGCAAGGGATAACTGTCCTTCTTCGTTACATCATTCAGCCTTCTGTAGTCTACACAGAATCTGGTACTGCCGTCCTTCTTCTTCACCAGAACGACAGGAGAAGACCATGGGCTCGTAGAAGGTTCAATTATTCCGCTATCAGCCATATCCTTTACCATTTCTGCTACCTCAGTTTCTTTAGCCCAGGGTATGCGGCGCGGTCTCTGTTTAATTGGTCTAGCATCACCTGTATCTATCTCATGCTTGACGAGACCTGTTCTTCCGCAATCTTTTCCCGTTGCAAAGATATCCCGGAACCGTAGCAGAAATTCCTTAGCTTGCTGTAGTTCCGAAACTGATAAATTACTCTTAGAATTTTCCAGAAGTTGCTGGATGTGATCAGGTTCACCTTTTATTGCGTCTTGTTTTACTGAAGATGTGTTGATTTGGCGGAGATACTTCACTTCTTCACATCTTCCAACAACACTGTTTTTCTTCAACTGGATCTCCTTTTTCCCAAGATTTACAATCCTGACCTTGGATCTTCCTTTCGTCATAACTAATGTCCTCGCGGTGATAAGTTCCGGGTGCCGGCCAATATCTTCAACTATAACACATCTGCGTTGCCTAATTTTCTTAGGAAATTTGACTTCGACTAAGGTTTCCGTTCTTGGAGCCAATGTGGTATCCTTTAAGCAATAGAGGTTGCATGTGTTAATTCCTTGCAGGAAGACTTCTTGGTCTGGGAATTTCAATACTCCTTTATCGATATCTAAAACACATCGGTAATTCCGCAGGAAGTCGAGACCCAGTATGCAATCGTCGGTAATATTCGCAATTAACGCTGAATGGGTGTACACTTGATCACCGATTTTAAACTCGATTTCTGTATCACCGAGGATGGAGACTGGCTGACCAGTGGCTGTCTGAAGTCGGTAGGCTGGGGTTTCTGTTTGCCACAAGATGGTGCGTTTCAGCAACTCAGGTCTTATAATAGTCCGTGACGCCCCGGTGTCAACGGTGAAATTGCAAGCACGTTGATTCAGCGTTCCCTCGATGATCAAACTATTTCCGTTGTGGACTTGATTGATGGTGATGGTTGGGGCCTTCAGTTGACCAGCCAGCACCCGCCCCGCGGCCCTGGCGACATTTAGTTTAACGACTCCTCGTTAACTTGAGTTCCGGAGTCCACACTTCCCCTCTTCTTCTTGGGGCAATCGGTACGAATGTGCCCTTTTTCTCCACATCCATAACACGTCGGAATATAGCGGGACTTTGCCGACGAAGCCACTTCTCGGTGACGTGGTTGCACTGAAGGTGTGACCACCACTTCCCGAACTCTGTGCGTACGTGAGTCTTGTCGTACGGCTTCCACTTCCAAAGCGTGGGCCATCGCACTCTTCAGAGTTTGGTGGTGTCCGAGTCGCACCGTAGCCCTGACTTCAGTATCCCGTAGACCGTCGATGAATGCTTGCACCAGATTTACTTCCACCATCTCCGGTGTCATCGACATGTATGCCCGCCGGACCAGCCGTTCAACCTCTACTCCCCACTGCTGAAGGCTCTCGTTCGACCTCTGCGTTCTCTCGCGAAGTTGCGCGCGGAAAACATGTTCGAGGTGCTTGTCACCATAGCGAGTGTCTAGTCCCTCCATTAGACGCTCCAACGTCCTGCCGTCTGAAGGAAGGTTCTCTAGGACCAGCAGAGCGTCCCCTCGTAGGGCCAAAGTTAACGCCGCGAAAGACTGGTCATCATCCCAGCGGTTCGTCTTGACCAGTGTTTGGAATTGGTACTTAAAAGCCGTCCAGGACGACGTGCCATCAAAACGCGGCATATCAAATTTTGCGGCTGATGCACAGTAGGTGTGCGATGGTGCGCTAACAGCAACGGGTTCGCGTGCTTCGAGCTTAACAATTTTTTTGTTGATGTCCAGCAGGCGATCTTCGTGGCCATCAATTCTGGTTTCGAGACTATCAGCTCGGGTGGAAACCTCCTTGACCTCTAAGGTGAGATTTTTCACTTTTTCGCCCAACGTGACGAGGCCGTGATCGATTTTTTCGAGGATCAGGTTCTGCTTAGCCTCTTGATCCCGGCGGGCTTCCTCCTGTTCGCGGCGGGCTGCTTCCATACTAGCTTGCATGGCGGCCAACACTGCGGCGAGGTTCATTTCCGAGGATGGCCCTGTTGGCGCCTCAGCAGCTGCCGTTGCTCCCATACCAGCCCGATCATCCGCTTCCAGACGTTGACGTGCAGCATCCATCTCCACTTGCCTCCTTGTACGTGGTCCCTGTTCGTCGTCCCTCTGTAGTAATGGCATCCCACTTCTGACACCAGTTGTTACGAACGTGAGTAATTAAATGCCGGTTTACTAGCAGAGAACTTTATTCACCACAAAACAATGACAAATTAGTCCAATCAACAAATAACCAATCACTATAAACACTCAGAGTTCCGTTTAGTATCGCTTAGGTCGCTAGGTATCACTTCACACACTTAGGTAGTTCGCTCTGTATCGCTGACGAAATCAAACTGAACTCGCTTCTAGCCGGGGGCCCGTATTTATATGCGAAGTCATCGAAATTTCTCGATACCGACGTTTCAAGGACATTCTAGCACAAAATAGTCGCATCGGGAGGCCATAAATCATTATTATTACTCTCGTAAGTAGGTACTTATCTACCACCTTACATGCAAATTTCGACTCTATTGCTAACACCGGAAGGTACAAATTCCCTTATCCACCCACATACTTAACTACCTACTGAATGTTATCTAATAATAATAGCGTATGTCGGACTTTTCTGGAATTTGCCAGGCCTGAGTATGTACTCCTATTCTCGAAGCTTCGCACAGCAATGCGTTTTAATTATTTGATGCTACCCTTGGTTCCGTCGAAGATATAGCGTACTCAACTTTCACGGCGTAACAATAATAATAATAATAATACGTACCCATAGTTGTTTCCACTACAGGGGTTATACCCAACCATCTTCATAATAGCCTCAAATTAATAGATCTTAAAGACTCAACGTACATATTACTCCAAAAAGCTGCAATTTTGAACACCTGCAGAATAGTGCGAAAGTTCATGCAGATAGAGGAAAATGAAATGTCTCCTCATAATATCCACTCTACACCTTAAACCTATCACACACACGCTACATTGACTTGGCTTGGCCCGTTAATGTAGCTTAACACTAGCCCAGGGCTAAGAAAAACTTAACGGTTTTCCAAAATAATAATAACATTTATTGGAACAGAAACACATACAGATATAGTCAAATTGAAAACGTTGATAACAGCAGTAGTATAATACTGTGTCGCGGTTATCAGCGCCCTTCTCCAGGTAAGGTAAAATAATTTTTTTCCAGTTACTTAAAAACTAGGAATACTGAGTTATTGGATATAAATCTATACAAAGTAATCTTAAAGGGTATTTGTGTGAATGGAAGAGTGGTTGCATTAATGGGTGTTTGCGTATGCGTTTATGTTGGTGTGTGTTTGTGTGTGTGTGTGTGTGTGTGTGTGTGGGTATGTGGGTGTGTTTGTGTGTGTGAGGATGTGTGTATGCAAGTGATTGTGTGAATTACACTCCCACCAGTCCTTCTGTCTCGTCATAATTTAAGTTTTTCAGCCAGATATTTAATTTAGTTTTCAGTTCTTTCCTAGTTAAGGAGTAGATATTTATTTTATTTTCTTATTTATTTTATTATACAATAATACACAAAATGTCTGTTATTCATCCAAATCTATTTTATCACCTTCAAAGTATGCTCCTTTAGAAACGATACACTTGCGCCAACGAATAATCCATTCATCAAAACATTTTTTAAACGCTGCTTCTGGAATTGAGTTCAGTTCTCGCCGCGAATTCTCCTTTATGTCTTCTATCTATTGAAAACGGGTGCCACGAAGTGGTAATTTGAGTTTAGGAAAAAGAAAAAAGTCAGCAGGAGCCATATCTGGTGAATATGGTGGTTGCTGGATGGTATTTATTGAGCGAAGACGCATTGTTTTGGTGCAAAATCCAAGAATTTTCTTTCCACAAATCTGGCCTTTTTCGTCGAATTTGCTCTCTTAAACGCCGCATAACGCTCAAATAATATTCTTTATTTACCGTTAGACCTTCCGGTAAGAATTCAGAGTGCACAACACCGCAATAGTCAAAGAAAACAGTCAACATGACTTTGACTTTTGATCGACTTTGGCGTGGTTTTTTCGGTTTCGGTTCAGTTGGAAGGCGCCACTCTGAAGCTTGTTGACTAGTTTGCATGTCATACTCGTAAACCCACGTCTCGTCACCAGTAACAATGCGTTTCATGAATGTTGGGTCCGAACTGACTCGTTCTAGCATGTCCTCAGCGACTTTCATGCGATTGAGTTTTTGGAGAAAATTCAGATCTTTTGGGACTAGCCGAGCAGCAACATGTTTCATACCCAAATGATTAGTTAAAATGGTACGGATCAACTCGTGAGATACAGAAAGTTCGGCGGCTATCTCTCTCAGACTTGAATGGGGATTTTCAGTCACTATTTTCTTCACTTTTGCGATGTTAATTTCAGATGCAGACGTTGACGGCCTACCAGAGCGAGGCAAATCTTCCATCACATCTCGACCGCTTTTGAACGCTTTGAACCACTCATAAGCACGAGTTTTTGATAAAGTTGATTCACCGTAAGCCTTCAAGTAACATTTTCAGTGACTCCGAACACGAAATTCCATTGGCGATGCAAAATTTAAGACAAACTCTTTGTTCGATATTTTTGTCCATTATGAAATTCGCAATACACACTATATATGATATTACTAAAACCAGCACTGTATTTAATATAAATAACAGATGCAACTCAAACTCCGCGCCAAAATGGAAAACAGTTGTGCCAATCTAACAACTACAAAAAAAATAAAAATTTGAATTTGGAACTATAAACAAATCATCCATTCCCGATACTTTTTTGACTGAATGTGAGAATTAGTAGGTGAGTGTCTAGAAAACTGTAATATTTTACGTTAAGTCTTTCAGTTCAGAGAGTCCCATGGCACAGACCTCCTCTCCACTCCTCAACCATCGCCTTCTGTCGCCCAGTGGCTAGCAACCCTCTTGCAGCTGGAGCCGGCTGTTCATTTTACTTCATCCACCCACGTCTTCTCATACCTTCCATTGTTCCTCTCACCCTCTCTAGGGTGAAAACTTTACCCCATTTTTCTTGAGTACTTCACAATAGGTATTTCGTAACTGTTACATCAGTATTTTGAAAAGGTTTAGTAAAACTTTGTAAGTATTGCGCAATAAAAGGGTGGCTTTGTCCAAATATTAAGTAATCGAGGTAAAAAACACATAAAATGGGTATATAGGTACTTGGATGTTTTGTTCCTTAGTTCATGTTTGTTTTCCTGTTATAAAGGAAAAGGTTTTTCTTTTATTTTCTTACAAAACTTAAACGGATTAACCAAAAGTATGATGAAATTGACGAACATCTTGGTTGTTGAATGTCAGGCAGGGGCGTAGATACCGCAGTATCAGCCGTACCAGTGATATGGGGCCCTTGGGGTACAGGGGCGCCCACTCATCGTCTCTGTTGGGGCTTAATATGACTCCTTCTTACTGTCAAACACAGAGACAGACGGAGTCACGATAATTAGGGCCTATTTTGTAAAAATAAACTGTCCTCTATCAGGTGGGATCGCAGTCAAACACTAGTTTATGATAATTAAAAAAAAAGTATTAGCTACTGATGAACACACCACTGATGTCATCAATATGAAATTTCGGATTAAGGAATAATTTGATATCTGTTTCGGATACAGTTACGAATATGAATAAATATATTTCGGATTATCCGCTATTTTTAGATAATATCGGTATTAGAATATTAAAAAATTAAAATACAAAAAAGAATATTTGAATTTTATTCCTAGTATAGATTATCGTTTGTTTGTCTCAGCAAAGAACGATGTTAGTTTATGTATGACTTCCCTGGTGTGCGGGTACGACGGGACCGATGCCTAGCAGGGCTGGGTTTGTTCGAAAGAGTCACCATGACCCTGTAAAACGGAAGGAACGTTGGTAGATTTCAGTTAGTAAAGATCTTACATTCCATTTTGCTTCACTATACAGCAGGTGAAGTCATTGGATGATTTCCCACCTTATAATAAAAGGTGTGAAGGGGTAGATCACGGGTTCAAACTCAGGCAGGTGCATTTATTTATTTTATCGCCATTGCTCTCAAAACGGAGAAGTAAAACATTGTGATGAAAGCAGCATGTCTTAGAACCAAGAATTCAAAGATATCATCTAATCCAATCGCGTGAGATAGAATACGGCCCATTCCCTCTTCTGGAGAACAGGCCTAAATCCCAGGAGTGGTACGAGGGGACAAGTATTGATTAAGAGGCTGATTATGCTATTATACTTTACTAATCACCTATCTATAAACCTATATATGTGAAACATCGACGAACAAACGAAAACCATGCATCCAAAACATTATTCTGAACCCCTCAGTAGGTAATGGAAATTTTCCTCGGTTTTATCCGACTTTTTTTAATCTTTACTTGTTTTAATTTAAACTGTATAAAATTGTTATTCCCATCAACCCCAATGACACTTTTAAATTAAAACGTAACAAACTAACGTTTTTAACTACCCTGATGACTTTTTATTAAATTTATTTTTATTACAAAAGTAATTACTTAAATTATTTTTTCACAAATAATGGAGCGAGGAGAAGCCCCGCTTCTACCTACTTAAAATGAGTAGAACATTCGACCACCTGCCAACTTTAACTACGATCCACACAAACTTTTCCCACCCTTATTTTGTTTGTTAAACGTCGTCATTTAAAACCCCAAAAAAATAAGAAAAATTTTATGAACTTGAAAAACTTTTAGTTCGCACGTGATCCGGACACGTTTTACTTTTAAAATGTGTTTTGACTTCACGTGTACCGGAGGTCTGACGTCAGAGATCGCGTTTTGTTTCTTTACTGTGGCTAACTTTACTTTTTATTACAGTAAATTGTTCTATAATGTTTAGTATTGATCTTGTCACTTTGTGTATAAACTTTGCTTCGTTTCATAATAAATCAGCCTTATAATGATCTCAAAGTTAGGACTTAGGCCTTCTCTCCAGGAATTCGTCATCATCATCATCATCATCATCATAATCTCAGCCGAAAGACGTCCACTGCTGAACATAGGCCTCCCCCAAGCGTCGCTACTGCGACCGGTCCTGTGCGTCTCGCATCCATCGGATTCCCGCGACCCTCGCCAGGTCGTCAGTCCACCTTGTGGGAGGCCTTCTAACGCTGCGTCTTCCGGTACGTGGCCGCCACTTTAGAACCTTCCGTCCCCATCGACCATCTGTTCTACGAGCAATGTGCCCTGCCCACTGCCACTTCAGAAGCAGAATAATAAGAAGGAATCTCTCTAGGAGATAAATAAGGACGTCTTCAAACTTATGGTTTTAAGACATTCCAGTTTCCTCAAGATGTTTTCCTTTACCGTTTCAACAGCCTACAAAGCAGGAGCACAGACGTAGGATAGCCAGCCTTTCGGTATTTTATAATGACTTGATTCTGCCATCACCTTTCTGAACTACCATTAGACAACCCGATTTGTTGACACCTCTACGGATTAAGCGTTTGGCTTCATCCTTTCTACCGTGTCTTCCTGTCCGATTATAACTCGGGTGTCTAGAGTGATAAAAGTTCTTAATAAATTAATGCGCTTCACCATCAACGAGTTTATAACTGCTTACCATCAGGTGGGATTGCAGTCAAGCACTCTGATGCTGTGGCTACATTATCGTGTGAATATTTTTGTCGCGTTGTTACGATAAAAAACATAGTATTCAGGTATACGCGATGTTGTTGTTTTTTTTTAATTTGTTATAAACTAGTGCTTGACTGCGATCCCACCTGATGGTAAGCAGATGTTGTCTTCATTAGCGGTCAATCACATTTTATAAGGCTGTATTAGTGTCGACAAGCTTTCATATTCGCCCGAATACTTTGTGATTCTACGAACTATCCGGCCGCATTACTCGCGACAATGCAAATATTCGCCGCATAGTCACAGTCATTTGTTGACGAACAATAAAAAATTATAACAATGCATAAACACAACACGAACTTTGAACTTTTTTCCTTATTATAGATCTTCAATAGTTTAAAGAATCCTGATAATGTAACCACAGCAAGTTTGCTATAAAAACACGACAAAGAAGGAATTCTAAAAGCAAGAAAAATACAGAAAACTTTTACATAATAGAACATTGCTACCTTTACACAGAAATTACTAGAAAATTCCACCAAGAAACGGTGAAAGAGGTTGTTTGTAAATACATTGGAATATTCCGAGCTAATAAATGCTGGCTTGTTTGTCGAACTAGGGTTAAATTGTAGAAAACAAAACGTCAATTTTCTTACGTACTAGTGAGGTTTCTTTAATTACTATTTTAGTTATAACTGAAGACAGTTCAAGGGTTGAGGGTGATATAGAGTTGGTGATACCACAACTTGTTTTTTTCTTCCATTCTGTCCTGTCACCCGTTCCCCCCCCCCTTTTCTTTCATATCAGTAAGTATATATTTATTGATCCGTAAGTAATTTAGGCCACTCTAAAAATATCGAAGGGTTCGGTAGAATACAATTGGGGAACATCACCATCATCATTTCAACACATAGACAAAATTGGACATAGACTTCCCCCACGTGTCACAACCCAAGGTCCTGTACGCCTTACATCCATCGCATTTCCACGACTTTCATCAGGTCATCGGTCCACCATGTTGGCTTTCTAACGCTGTCGGAATCGCTGCTCCAGAACCTTTCGGCCCCATCGAACATCTGTTCAGCAAACAATGTGTCCTGCTCACTAACACCTAAGTTTGACGATTCTTCGGGCGATGTCGGCGACCCTGTTACAACCATGGATATCTTTTGTATCTCAGTTATTACCAGTGGGAAAGCATAGGTTTGATAAAAAAAAACCGGCCAAGTGCGAGTCGGGCTCGCGCACAAAGGGTTCCGTAGCAGCAAATATAATAAACTTTATATCATCGCGGATTTTTAAAGGTGTACAATACTGTAGTATATTTTTTGATCTATCTTATAAGGTTCAGCCATCGTTTTCAGTGTAAGCACAATAACTTAACCAAAATTACAGTTAAATCAACCTATCTCAAAAACTATAAGAGATACTTTGATCAAACCAAAAATCGTTGAAAGAGTTAATTAGCATGCATCACCTCTATTTTTTTTAGAATTTTATACCCCGTAGTTATAAAAATAGAGGGGGGGGGACATACTTTTTACGACTTTGAGAGCTGATATCTCAAAAACCGTTCACTTTAAGAAAAATGTTTTTTAGAAAACTTTATATCATTTTAAAAGACCTTTCCATTGATACCCCACACGGGTATGTACATCGAAAAAAAAATTTTCATCCCTCAGTTACATGTATGGGGGGCCCCACCCCCAATTCTTTTTTTTACTATTTAGTGTCATAATTTTGTAGCGGTTCATACAACACATATTCCCATCAAATTTCATCACTGTAGTACTTATAGTTTCCGAGTAAATCGGCTGTGACAGACGGACAGACGGACAGACGGACAGACGGACAGACGGACATGACGAAACTATAAGGGTTCCGTTTTTGCCATTTTGGCTACGGAACCCTAAAAACTGTTGTTGACCCATATTTTTAAACCTTTTGCCACATAAAATTTCAAACAAAATCGTCGATAGTGTATCATATTATCAACTCCATATAATTCCTAAACCATCAAGTTTTCAATTAATGGAAAGCTTATTATAGAAAAATCATTTCACCCCCCAACACAGGGGGCGAAGGGTGCACAATAATGAATTAATTAAACACCCCTTTATATAACCCTGTGATCTTTCTTCGATTAAATTACTAATAATAATATAAAACGAGCGAAATCGAACAAATCAAAATTCCATAATTTCTGATCGCGTATATTGTTTGTTTTGGGTAATTTATTTAGCAATGGGACTTAGGTATATTACAACTTTGATGTTTAGGTACTTGCAATCTTTGGCTTCCTAAAGATGCTGTAACGAATTGGCATTCGTAATGGAAAATATTCTATTATTGTATGTACATTTTACACAATCAAACCAGTTAGCGATTTAAATAAAGTATCAAAACGAATGAGGTAGCGTATTTTGTTATTCATCTTTCTGGCTACATTCTAAGCAAAAGTTTTGAAAAATATCTGCTAGGTAGATAAGTTTAGAAAGGAAGTTAGTAATTGAAAATTTGTCTATTGTGATGCATATATTATGTAGTCAGTCACGATAAATGGCACTTTAGATCATACAGAGCGGAAAAAACGATTTAATTTAATACAAGATTGCAAAGAATTGTAAAATTGCTAGGTTCTACAGCTGTTTAACCTGAGTGAAAGTTGAAAATTTTCCATGGCAACATTCTCCAGAGATGGGGTGGGTTACTGACTACAACCTACACGTTCTTTTAGTTAATTTCGCGTTCGGCGGATATTTGTAATACGTAACATGACTTAAAAAGTTGGAGTTTGGAGCTGGACTCCATGGAGTTTTCTGCACATTATTTTCCAAAGAGATCTAATGACAGCTTTTTAGATATAGTGTAGCCATTAGTGCTGTGCACTCCCTGAGGTATGTGCGCGGCGAGACGGGGGGGAGAATTGACTGCTGCGCTCTGTCAGTGCGCCGTCAACGCTCGTGGCGGCAGGTAGTGTTATCTGTATCGGACTGTCTATGTCAGACGCACATGGGATAAATATTCAAAGATGGGTCGTGCGTTATCTCGTGATATAAAGACTGCCATTTTTAAGGTGGCTGAATATTTTATGAAAAGAAAAGCAGACAAAGAAAGCTTTGAATTTAAAAATGATGTGAATATTGCCAAAATCGTTGCGGAGGCTACGGGGTACAGCAAAAGAACCGTGCATAATGTGATTTCTGCGGGTTATTTATCAATTGAAAATTCAAGCCAATTAAAATTTCAATTTCCAAAAAAACCAAAAGTTCTAAAGAAAAAACACGTTGTGGATGATTTTGACCTTGGAGTTATCAGAAGAAAAATTCATCAGTTTTACGAAGTTGACAAAAAAATACCAAGTGTCCGTAAGTTACTATCAAGTTTGAGAAAGGATGGCATATTGACTTGTGGACGGGAATATTTAAGACAGCTTTTACACAAAATGGGCTACCGTTTCAAAAAATGCAAATCAAAGAGACTTCTTCTTATAGAGCAGCCTAATATTACAGTGTGGCGGAAAAAATATCTAACACAAATCAGAAATTACAGAACGCAAAACCGCAACATATATTTTCTTGATGAAACATACATCAACGCCGGTCACCATGCCAGCAAATGTTGGCAATCATCGTCAGAACCCGGAATTCATGCTGATATTGGGAAAGGACGGCGATTGGTAATTCTTCACGCTGGTTGTCGAAATGGCTTATTGGATGATGCATTGACTATATTCAAATCAGATGCTAGAACCGGTGACTATCATGGAGATATGAGCGGACCTACTTTTTATAAGTGGGTAGATGAAAAGTTAAAAGATAAGTTGCTGCCGAATTCTGTAGTTGTAATGGACAACGCGTCTTACCACAGCGTTCAGGTTGAGAAGAAACCAACTATATCAAGCCTCAAAAGTGAAATGCAGAACTGGTTGCTACGCCATAATGTAGAATTTTCAGGAACCATGACAAAGGCTCAACTGCTACTTCTTATCAAAAATACACAAAAAGAACCCGTGTATAGAATTGACGAACTCCTGAAAGCCAGTGGACACACTGTTCTGCGTTTACCTCCGTACCATCCGGATTTAAATCCAATTGAGTTGGTCTGGGCTGATATTAAAAACAACATAGCCCAAAACTATATTAATTCTTCTCTAGACGAAAAAATAATCTTATTGGATAAATTGTTTTCGGAATTCACGGCGGAAAAATGGCAGAGATGCGACGATCATGTCCAGAAAAATGAAAACGATTACTGGAGTCGCGATAGTAGGTTCGATAATGTTATCGATTCATTCATAATAAATTTGCAAGACTCTGATTCAAGTTCCGGTGGCGAAGTGGAAGATGAAGATGATGACGAAATCGAAGATGAAGTTGAAACGGAATCTATGTCAGAATAACTTTCGTTAGAATATATAATTGTTTGTTAATATACAAAAAGTCCTGCTTTGAATTATAAGTTTAGTTCTTATTTGTCACCTGCACATTTTTAATAAAATAGGAGTATATTTGGGTTATATTTTAATCAACTAAGTAAGTATAATATATTACAGATAGCCTCCGACCGTCGTCCCGCCCCAAGTCTTGCTTTAGAAATGCACACTGAAATCGTAAGATCTGTCCGACATGTATCGATCTCATGTGAACTCATGCACTTTTTTCTTCGCCTCCCACCTCGCCGCGCATACCTCAGGCAGTGCACAGCACTAATGGCCACACTATATGCATATAGCATCATTTTTCTGGCTTCTTGACAATTCAAAACAGCCTGTAAACTTGTTTATTTGACCATTTATTCATGCTGATTTCTTTCTTTGGCTTTATTATTTTATTCCTGTAGCTTCAGCCGGTGATTCTTTTCGGCCGTCCACATTGATTCTGGATTACAGGACAACTCCTCTAAATATTGCAACCAGTATTTGGAAATACTACATAGAGCTCGATTGCATAACATATTTTTAGAGTTAAAAGAACTCCCAAATACTTACAAAAACAAAAATCTGTAAAAAAACAATGATTCACAAAATCGTCATCCAAAAAAATACGAGGGTGCTTCCAGATATGAATCAATTACAATATTGTGACGAGATCATCAATCTATGAAGTGTCGTGTCATTGCGATCACATTATCTCTGGCACAGCTTCCGTCGCCGTCGGCATCTCGCGACATCTCCGTCTTAGCAAGTGACGGATGAAGTGGATGGATGTGATTCGGGAAGAAAATATACGGAAACAGCTGTCAGAATAATAATATCTTTGGATAGGGTTATGTGTTTTTGCTTAGATGTCTATACATAGCGATAGATGATGTTTATTTTACTAATCTACACACAGCACAGCGGGACAGTTCTAATGTTATTCAAAGCACAGGTCCGATCGTGTGTGGAGTACTGCAGCCACATATGGGCTGGCGCTTCAAAATGCCACCTAGCAGCTTTGGACTCTGTGAAAAGGCGTGCGTAGAGGCTAATTGCAGATCCAGCGCTGCACAAGCTTTGGTAGCCAGCCTTCCAGTGTTTTACATGATGCATTTTCCACAGTGTGCGCGGAATTGCATAACTTAATTCCACCATCTCCTGTGAACTATAGGACAATCTGACATACCCTTAAGTTTTTGAAATCTCTACGGTTCGGACCAGTCCGTACTAACAGTTTCGCCTCGTCCGCGTTTATGCCGTGTAGGTCTGAGACAATTGCCGTGGTCTTCTCGTCCGATTGTAATTTAATAATAATAATAAATTATTTTATTCGGCACAACATAGGAACCATTTTTTGTTAGTATGCATCTTAGAAACCATAGCAAAATTTAGATGTCTTCAAAGTTACAGGGAATAAACTGGTACGCCTCACCATCAACGATTGCATCACTGCTTACCATCAGGTGGGATAGCAGTCAAGCACTACTTTATATCAATTTGATTAAAAAAAGTACTAGCTGTTCCAACAGAAATGACTGAAAACTGACTTTTCCTCAGAATACAAATTGAGAACCCGATTTCAACACCACACGGTCTAGTACAATGTATTTTCAAACCATATAGGGACCCAATCAAAAATACTTTTTCAATTTTTGCCATTGGTATAGCTAGTTAAAATGCATGAGTTTTTTTATTACAATTCCACTAGAATAATTGTAATAAAAAAAACTGAGTGAAAAAGCAGAGTGTGCAGCAGCTCCAAAAGTGTGCTGATGATAATAGCTGACAGGCTTGACCGTCCTTGCATAAGATACTGCAGTGACCTGCACGACACTTTTAGTTGTCAGCTGTCTAATTAACTGTGAGTGTCTAATACACACATCAAAAGTGTCTAGGGATCAACATATATTTTTGCAATAACTTTTCTCCTGATTGATATTAATTAAAATTTTCTTTAAGGATTCATCAAATAAAGTGTTTTCGTTTGTCACAGTAACGATAAACCAAGTCACCTTTGCATTAATAAAGAAATTTGCCATTTTCCTAATAAAGGGATTTTTGACATTTGAACCACTAACATTAAAGTTCGAAAAAAAGACTGAAATAACAGTTTCCTTTAAAATTTTATTGGGTAACTTAAACAATTAATAATCCGTGTTTCTACCGCGAACACTAACAACACAAGAACATCGGTTTGGCATACTCAAAATGAGTTCATCCAAATCACGCTGTGGAATGGCCGCCCATGTTCGTTGCAACAACAAAAAAGGTCTTCTTGCGACTGGATACCCTCCATATTCGGCAGAGCTCTTCTCTGTAGCATATCCCATGCATGCTCAATCGGGTTCAAGTCTGGCGACTGAGCAGGCCAGGGCAGGACATTGATGTTAGCTGCGGCGAGAGTCTGTCTTACAACTCTTGCGGTGTGCGGTCGTGCATTATCATGCATTAACTGAAATAAGGGACCGATTTGCACTTGTAGAGGAACGATGACGTCTGATACAATCGTCTCAGCATAAATTTGAGCGTTGAGGTTGCCTCTGATCCAAATCAACTCAGTTCTTCCGCCGATCCAAATACCCGCCCATACCATGATGGTTCCACCACTATAAGGATGGACTTCCTGGCAGGATTTTAATCGCTGTTGGCGTCCAGGGGTTCTCCAGTGTCGTATACGTCTTGTATCCGGTCTCATACCAAAACGAGACTCATCAGAAAAGCACACGAAACGCCATTGTTCTTCTGCCCAATTTCTGTGTTCAAGAGCCCATTGATATCGAATCCTACGATTGTGCATTGCTATAGGTGGTACCCGTAGCGGTCTTCGGGAATGAAGGTTCACTTCATGCAAGCGGTTTCTGACTGTTTGGTCGCTAATTAAGTTCCCTGAAGAGTGATGAAGCCTCACGGCTAACATCATGGCGGTTATTGTTGGAGCTCTTCGAGTTAAGATTTGAATGTATCGGTCTTGTCTCCGTGTGGTGCAGCGATACCGTCCTCCATGGCGCTCAGCCACGGTACCAGTGCTTCGGTAACGTGTCCAAAGTCGACTGATAACACTCTGACTTGTATTCAGAGCTAAAGCCACAGTACGTTGCCGGGAACCAGCTTCTATCATTCCCACGGCTCTGAGCATTTCTTCCCTGCTTAAATGACGTCGTCGCTCCATAATAACGTTGGTTTTAATCAGTAGTAGGGAAACAGTAGCACTAATAATGTCTTCAATGCGTTGTATGTTTTTATAGGGAAAACATTGACAGCTGATTTTCATCTTTTACTCGAATTTGATTCACAGTTCCTGATTCAAATTATGAAATGCACCAAAAAGGATCCATATAAATTTATAAAATCATAAATTTATTACAAAGCCACATCTCAATCTCAAGAAATCCGCATAAAAATGCTTGATCCCTAGACACTTTTGATGTGTGTATTTGAATGTCTATACTCTATATCTGTACTAACTGCTGATAGCCATTTCGCCCATGTGATAATACAAAATTATCCAAAGGGAACAAGTTTCATCAACATTTTTTCAGCCGTTCGAGCGTGAAGAAGTAACAAACAAACACATACTCTTAAACTTCCACGTTTATAATATTAGGGTCACCGTGATGTCATTCTTTTTTTGTGTTATATGATTATTTTTGGGGTTGTAGAATAAATAAATAATATTAAATACATTACTTCAAAATAATTTATTTTCATTAGAAATATTAGTTCTAACATGCCTTTTTCAAGTATACTTAAACCTTCTACGGATTCCATGGACACTTGCAATAGCACATCAACATACTACAAATTATTATGTCATTTATCTACCATTAGACTCCGTTTTATTTGAAATTATAAACATTTTCTATGAAAATTATATCTGTTCCAATGTGAAAAACGTTGTTCGTTCATTTTGTTCTGTGGCATTATGAAATGTTGATAAATATTGTCATTATGTAGAAAAGATGTAATTTAGTGCTGCTATAAAGCTATTTTTGGATAAATCATTATGAAAAACCGGTTAAGTGCGAGTGGGATTCGCGCATGAAGGGTTCCATATAATTTATAGCAAAAATCGATAAAAAATCACGTTTGTTGTATAGATGAATATGAAATTAAAATAAAACAAATATTTGAGATGCCTACCTTATTTGTTGTTATAGTGGCAAAAGAAATACATCGTCTGTGAAAATTTCAACTGTCTATTACGGTTCATGAGATACAGGCTGGCGAAAAACGGACAGACAGAGGGATGGACCGCGGAGTTTTAGTAATAGAGTCCCGTTTTACCCTTTGGGTACGGGACCCTAATTACAAGCAATATTGTGTATGGTCTGTCCAATAAACCCGGAGACTAAATTGACATAAGTAATGTCAAAATTTCTATAGGAATGACGCCAGTTCTTTGGTGTTGAAATGTCATTTTAGTCTCCGGAATTATTGAACAGACGATAGTCACTTTATTGGCCTAATATAACAGTCAAAGTCAGATTGACTTTTCAAAAAGATTACTAAAATTATATGTAACTCATATTATGATTTAAAAGAGTGCCCACGGAGATTTCTTACACGTTTTTCTCCATAGAAATCTACACCTTGGAATGTGCTATTTAGCTTCACTTTTTTTTTGACTGACTGGCATTTTGACAATTTAAAAGTGCTTGTGAATGGTCTATTTAAAATCTTTATTTTTTTTATTATAAATTTTTCTACCTTGCCAGTTATGATACGCTTCTAAAATCTTCACATAGGTAACCAAGTTATGGGTAAGCTTGCGCTATGACTTAGATAATCGACAAAAAGTATAATTGTACGCTTGAGTGTATAATTTAACATGTGCAAAAATTAGGCCTACTGTCCAAGGACGCGTTGCTTCAAAAACGCGTCTTTATTCGTCATTTTTTTTTATTATTGATAGGCTCGCGCTTGACCACATCTCACCTGATGGTAAGCGATTATGTGGTCGACGACGGAGCACGCTTGCCTAGAAGCAACCTATTCACTCTTGACTTAAAGACCTCTAAGTTGTAGCTATCAGGAAACGCAGATCGGGGTCTGCCAGGGTCTGCAGGGAATTTCACTCTTTAGCTGTAAGCATAATAAATGTACTCCCAAAACGCTTTGTACATATGGCATTATATGCTTGGTGTACGCCTGCGAGAAGCTTTCATACAAAACTATGAAACTCTGTCGACGAAGCGGCAACGTCGAACCGCATGTCGCATCGTGTCGTTGCCGTATATTGGCGAATACGCGTCTATGAAGCCGTGTCCGTAGACAACAGACCTTACTGTGGTATCTAAATTTGAATAGGTAATGTAGGACACTTAAGATATGTAGATTAGAAACTCATTAATTCAAACTACAGTGCACATTCTACACTGTTAACTAACGAAAAACACTACCTATACAATCACAACAAAAACAACAATATGTTAGCTGTACTATCTACAGTTTAAACTATAAATTATGGCCTCAAAAATCTTATAAAATTATACAGAACTCTACTGCACTCCAAACGGATAATGATAAGAGATCCTAGTGACGTCACTGGGTACGTAATGCAGGTCTTGGTAAGCTTTCACCATCATCTGCTGGTTGACGACTGCGAATGGCCTTGGTGATATGCTCTCGATCGATGGTAAAGGTCTCAGGTCCAAACTTGGTAAAGCTTCCTCTTTAGGTCTCATTGATGTTGGCACGAACGTTGGCTGCGGCATCGAAGGTACAGTATAACTGATCATATTGTTGTACACAAACTGGTCTGGATAAGAAAGCGCTTGATAACTCGCTTCCTGACGAGGTTCCACCTCAACAAAAGTCTCCCTAGTCGTGTACAGCGCTGGGTTGGAAAACGCTGCCGTATCTAGTCGATTCTTCCTCCTCGGACGGTATTTGTAGTCCGGATAGTCTTGCATATGTTTTATCCTTAACCTCTTCGCTTCATCAATAAATGGCCTCTTCTCCGATTCATCTAAACTCTTCCATTCAAGTCCTAAGCGTTTTGATATCTCTGAGTTGTGCAGCTTCGGGTTCATAATTGATATCTTCTTCCGCTGTAACCTCGACCATACCATGAAAGCGTTCATGGGCCTTTTTATGTGGTATGGGTTGGAATGTCTTGATAATTTGGGAAGGTGTCTCGTTGATTGCTGCTCCAGTTGATATGCCATTGATGTTACTTCATTTGTCGTCTTTGGGTTATGTAATTGTTGAGTTCACTTTTGTAGCTTGAGAACTTTTGGGTCATATCAGATGACAGATTGCTTCCTGTACTTTGTCATGGCCGAAATTTTATAAGTATCACTTTAAATCACTAAACAGCGAGATTGTAAAGGACGGTAGGTTATCCAACACTTACGTAGACGTTCATGTTACAGAAAAAACAGTCTCAAACACCAAACCGAGTCTAGAATATCGTGATACTCATCTCAAACACGTCCGAACATGCACTGATGGTCGGTTTCAAAGCGAACTAAGCCTGAATCGTGTCATTAGACCAACAATGGTCCGATCACAATTGGAATGGACAATTTTCCATGTATTATTTGGAGTTGAATAAAGAGCGGTGACAATGCATTGATTGCTCGCAAATTGTCAGATGATACTCGTCGTATGTTTTGTGTAAGCCGCGCCCGCGCACCGCTATCTATTAACTGTACGGTGCACAAAAAATGCTCGTTCGAAAAATCGAATTGATTTTTTTTACAAATTAGAAGAGTGGAGTGTGAAATTTAATGGTAACGATGAAAAGACAAGTGTTTTTTGTTTGTTACATGGAATTGAAAATTATATTAATAGGTACCGTTATTTTTAGGAACACATTTCAATTGATATCATTTGAATTTTGTTTATCGTTATTCACACCTTGACTTTGACAGCTGGTGGACATTGGTATTTCTTTTCTAGTGCCAATGTTCATGTCCTGGCTCTTCCATCCAGGTATTAGGCAATCTCACGATGACAACGATTTAGCTTGGTCAAAAACTTTTATTGCTACAGATATTGTCATATAATTTTTTCTATTGACTACAACACCATAGCATAACCTTTTCTTTTTGGAGAGTGTGAACGCATCAAATAACTTCTACCGCTCTAGAAGGATGGAGCGCGTCTGACTTTTACTGGCTAAATCCCACTCGTATGTTCCTTCTTTGCCTTGCGTTCCAGGACCCTGGGTTTCTCTTTTGGATGCCAAGCCATGGCCCCAGTAAACTTTGGCCCTGCTGGGCCCCAGCAATTATATTCATTGCTCCATACAGCTTAGCACTGATGGAAATCGGCATTTTTCATACGGATCAATGCGTGCTCTAGCTGCGTGCTCTAGATGCGTGCTATACGGGTGGTCACGAGTCGTCTATGTATAGAGCAAAAAACCCGATATCTACATCCTTTGAGTCAAGAGTGAGTCGATTACTTCTAGACGAGTGTGCTCCATCGTCGACCACATCATTGCTTACTGTCCGGTGACATAACATCTTATAACATAGTAAGACAAGCCTATCAATAATAATAGAAAAGGGCATCTACACTACTGTGGATGCCTGGGATACTGGGTTCCCCTACAGTCGATTTATCGCATAGCTTGAGCTGCACATCTTTGTCGCATATAGCTACCTCGCTGTGGTGTCTTTTCATAGTACTTACGTCTTACTCGCCACGCTACATAACTTAGCATCAATAGAGACGGCCACATAGTTTCGTAGCTTAGTTTTCACATCCTCGCAACATAGCACATTTCTGTTGCAAAAGCACCATAAGTTGTGGAAAAAAGTAAAGCACGGTAGGGAAAAAAACCGTATTGTATTCAAACCGTACCTTACACGTGGCTTTCAAATGGCTTAACTCTAGGCGATTTTAGCATTCATATGAACAGTATCCTGATTGAAAAGGAGTTAGCTGAGACTTCACAGAGTGTACAGCTAAGGTGTGGAGTTCCCTGCTGGAGTCTATGTTTCCTGATAGCTCCCCTAAGTTGTAGCTATCAGGAAACATAGTTAAGAGCGAATAGGTTACTTCTAGGCAAGCGTGCGCTATCGTCAGACACATCATCGCTTACCATCAGGTGAAATAATTCTAGGGCTATGGATTGGATTCCGAAAGGGAAGCTCGTGACTCCAGAACGAAGGCAAAGAAGGAACGGGGTGGGGTTTAGTCAGTAAAAGTCTGACACGCTCTCCCGTTCCACCCAAGAGCGCAAGAAGTCATTTCGATGATTCCTAACATGAAGAAAAAAAGGTAAGATAGTTGTCAAACGCGAGGCCATGCATAATAAATAAAAAATCTAGCATATCTTCTACTTGCAATTGTCTGACGTGATAGAGAAATACAGCTGGAGAACTTTGTCATTACGAGCGAGGTGAAATTCTAGTGATGGTTTGCTCGCGCATATTTCCGCACTAGTGCGGAAAACAGTAAGTTGCGTACATCTAAACGCGGGAGAGGGTAGGAGCGGGCTTGATTTTTTAATCATTTAATACTTATTGCTTCTCCAGAAGGAACATTTTAGTAAGTTGCGAATTTGTGATGGTGAATCCTTTGCTTGAGTTTCCCCTAGGATCTGATATTTAAATGTCTAATAATCGTTTACTTAGGGCCTATTTCACCACCTATGATTAAGTTTTGAGTACTTGTATCTTACTTGGCAGATGATTTCATACAAATTCTGTCACATTTTTGAATTTATTCAGCGAGTAGTGGCTACTCGGACATTGTGAAACAGGCCCTTAGCCTACTTTTCTGAACTAATTGCTAAATAATTAATCATAGCGACTGATCCGTAAAAACCAAACTTCTTACATATTATTATTTTTTCTAGGTCATAGGTATTTGATTAAACTAGCTTAACTAGACGCCAACAACCAAACGACATCTCTGAAATTCCGCATAAAATTATTCCACCCTCTGTACAGCAAGTCTTACCCAATTGTTACCCGCTTACCCCGTTTCATTCCTTCCCTGCTCCATATTTAATACCAAAAAGTTCTACTAGATGTCGCTACGCAACATGCGTTCTCATCCAGTGTGGATTCCACACCTTAGATTTTGCAACTCTCAACTGCGAATAGAGAAACTAAGTAGATACTTTGAATGTGATTGTGCATTGTTGGGGCTCAGAATGAATTTGAGGAGCGGCTAATCCTTGCATCATAATGGTGAATTGCCGGCCATTGATCGATACAACTCGTTTTATCGTCAATAGATTACAAAAGACCGGTTTAAGCAAATATACATACGTACTATATTATTTGTGAATGGCCTTTTACAGGCAATAAGAATGTTTTTATCCCTATTCAAATAATTTTGATGGTCTTTAAATAGAATGAAGTATTCTGCTGGATCAACGCAGATCAAAACAATCAATTTTGAAAATTTAATAATTTAACACAAATTCCATTCCCTTCAGAAATATAATTACTAATATTAATCATCGATTAAAATTACATAGAATAGGTACCTACCTAGGTAGGTAGGTACCCACCTACCTACATTTAAAAACTGTTTACCAGAAAACTTGTTTAAGCGCGCCATCTAGTAACTAATTGTAGCACTCCGTACATTAGTAGTCTACTAGTTAACGTGACAATTATTCATTTCGACACTAGATGGCACGCAATACAGAGTTTCATCGTTTGAAATGTTAGATATAGATGACGCCAGTGGTTAGATGTCAGTCAGAAACTATTTCTTTTTTATTATGGCCTGTTGTTGCTTTTTTTAACGGTTTTTGAAACTTGACAAACCTAATTTAACAAATAAAAAAAAAATAAAAAAAAACAGAAAATATCTTATAAATAGTTAAGTATAAAAAAATATTGGATAATTACGAGTTTTTATATTTTTAAATATGTGAATAAAACAATTGTAAACATAATTCTTTTATTATGATAAAAAATTATATCAAAAATTATATCTAGTTTTTTTATATGAACCTTTATTTCAACTTCTCTATCGCCAACGTCCATACTACGTTGAATACACCGGTTCTCGTCCGATCACCGAAGTTAAGCAACATCGGGCGCGGTCAGTACTTGGATGGGTGACCGCCTGGGAACACCGCGTGACGTTGGCTTTTTTATTTTAAATGAGTTTTTTTTATCTTTTGTTTATTCTGATGTTTTGGCAGCAAGTAGCAACTGGTAAACAGAATCAGCGGAATGGTTTTGACCGCGCGCAAATAAAAAATAATTTAGACTACGATCTAAGCTGCTGCCAGCGGTTTGACCCGTATGATACCTATGGTCTATCGGTTTAGGTTATTAAAGAGGTCGTATATATATAATATACACAAAGATTATTTAAATTTAGTTTATTAGCTAACATCGATTTAGGTAAATACCTAGTCGCAAATTTTTTTATATACAATTTATAGACTACTTTTAGATAAAGACATGCTAAGATTGTTTACATTTACGCCCGTTTTCAATAAGCTATCTACCTTCGGTTTTGGCACACTGGAGATAGTAAAACAAAAGATACAGTACAAAAATTTGACATGTTTCTGTTGTTTCATTTGTTTTTCTATCTCCGATATATGATAGATAGCTTATTGAAAACGGGCATTAGTTAACTGCCGAAACCGACAGAGTATAGTAGAAAATTATTGCAAGGGAACATACTCCCAGCTAGCCCCCAGGACTAGCTGTTCATCCCGATCTGGTAAGGCCTATGCCATAACCAAGATATGGTCTACCCGTCTACAAAATTTAATCGAAATGTATTCAGTAAGTTTTGCGTGAAAGAGTAACAAACATCCAATCATAAAAACTTTCGCATTTGTAATATTAGTACGATTTCTATAGAAACAAACAGAGATAAACAGCCACTTGAGAATCACGAGTTCACGAGATAAATCCCTAGCCAACAGGAGGCGACTTTGTAAATCACGGTCGACATAAAGGGGAGTATTTAACGCCATATTTATGATAATAAGACCGCGCGCGCCATAATGGAAAATACAAAAAGCGCCACCCCGACCGTCGTAAGGCGGGCGGAGAGGGACGGTTTAGATGGTACGACACGATTTTTAAATGCGTTGGATACTGTGAACCTTTTTGTGAACAATGATTTTGTTTTAAGCACGTAAGTATCATGTATTTATGCCTACTTAAGACATAACATCCTTCTGGTTGGAGGATCTTACCTTTTCAACGGAGGTTTGCGAGAGTTTAAACTCAGTTCCTCATACCTGCAAACAACAGAGTAGTTAATTACTCAGATACCCGCGAAACGAGACACAATAGTAAAACAATAACAGCGCGGTCTCATAGGACCGGTTGGGGATTCAAACGTTAATGGGTTTTTTATAAATTTATTAATACATACCAGATATAATTCTGTATTTGAAAAGGCCGTAACACGTACTATGTTAAGATTTTTTACTTTAAATTTGCAAAAAGTACTTACACACTTATGCTAAAATACCTAAATCAGTGCACTAATGAAATTAGGAGTACGATTGCATGCGGCGGACTTGACCAGTTTTATACATATGAGAGGGTGTGTGGTATACGTGTATATTAGTTACTTTTTCAAGCTCAAACACCAGAGCAAATTTATATGAATATTGACACAGCTGTAGACCATGTCCTGAAATAGGACCTAAAATACCTACACGAGATACAAACTTTCGCCAGCAACTTTGCCCGTGTCAGAAAGAAAATTATTCAAGAGAACATACTCCCAGGTCAAAAATTACCGTGGTCTACCCGCGTATCAAATCCGTTTAGTCATTTGAGTGTGAAAAACCGGCCAAGAGCGTGTCGGACCACGCTCAGCGTAGGGTTCCGTAGTTTCCCGTCCGTCACAATAAGTGTCCCCAAAGAAAGTCTTCATAAAGCTCTACTTTCCAGATTTTTTTTCCCATTTTCTAAATTTCAAAAGTTAGAGGGGGGGGGGGGGACACATTGTTTTTTACTTTAGAAGCGATTATTTCTGAAATTATTGATAGGTAATATTAAAAAATGATTTTAATAAACCCCTATTCATTTATGTGATATATTGTTGAATACCTATTCAACAATATATCAGACGTTACGGATGAAATAAAAAAAAAAACACTTTCCACTGTACATGTAGGGGGGCTACCCTAATAAATTTTTTTTTCTATTTTTATTTTACCACTTTGTCGGCATGATTGACATACATATTGGTACCAAATTTCAGCTTTCTGGTGCTAACGGTCACAGAGATTAAGTGAGGACGGACAGACATGGCGATACTATAAGGGTTCCGTTTTTGCCATATGGCTACGGAACCCTAAAAAGTAACAAACGTAATATAAGCACCCACAAACTTTCGCCTTTATAATATTAACGAGATCAGCGTACCACTAGTCGTATACGCCACGTACGACTGATCGTAACGCACCATTTTAAAATCGTGCCCTATAAAGCCATCTTTTAGTCTTAACTTATTGTTATTGCAAGTTTTAAGCCTTAGTTTTATGTGAGGATTGGCGGGCCTGCATCTATTTACGTTATATATAGATTTATTGGCGGCGCGCCAAGGAGTGGCTCCTCTGGAGGTGAACTTAACGGTCTAATGATAAAATACGGTCAGTTCTGGACGATGGCTGATAAGATGGTGGAGAAAAGATGGTGTTTTGTTGGCAAGAGTGGTTTTGTAATTTGTTGTTGCTTTGTGAAACTGTTGTCTTTTACCATCGCCTTTTAAAGAGCAGATTATTAAGATTATAGATTTCTTGAAAATTAAGAGAGGGGTCTTAAAGTGAGGAGTGAATCTTCTTCTTTGCCTTCTCCTGTTTCCATTATATGGGGTCGGGTTTCCTCACTAAATGGCGCCAGGGTATTTGATCCTGGATTGTCGGCTGTAGCAAATAGGCTAACTAAAGGTCTCTCTCTATTCTAGAGCGGTGGTCTAGTGAGCGACGTCTGCCTTTCTTTTGTTCCGGAGGTTTAGTGCAACTCTTACGACATGGTCCTGACTTCAAAGTCAAGAGTCAAGAGTGATTAGGTTTTTTTTATTATGGATAGGTTCGCGTTTGACCGCTATCTCATCTGATGGTAAGCTGTTATGTGATCGACGACAGAGCACGCTTATTTAGCTAGTAGTGAGGCATTGGTCCAACATGAGCATCTACCAAGCCTTTCCCAACTACATTGGGGTCGGCTTCCAGTCAAGCCGGATTTAGCTGAATACCAGTATTTTGCGAGAAGCGGCTGCCTACCAGACCTCCACAACCCGTTAACTGGGGTAACACGGTACTTCATTGCAAGACTGGAGTCAGATTTACTGGCTTCTGACTATCCGTAAACCCTGCCAAAGCTCTACTGTCTACAACAGTTTACTTATAAAAACGTTGGAATACATAATTATACTATTAATAGAATCCGGAAAAATATTTTTCCATTTTTTTTTCTGGGTGAAACGAGAGGAAGTGCCACACTTTTATTCTCGGTTACTACACTCACCTGTTTTCTTTCAGTTGCCTCACTTTTTCAAACAATTTTGCAACCCAGCCAAGCATAGGCCTAAGCCATCCATAACCATAGGGATAACCTTCTATCCTCGGTTCCTAATATGACATAAATCAATCGTCAAGAAGTAAATACCCATCTACGAGTATAAACCTATATACTTCCTTCTACTCCATCATTATCACTAGCAACATCCTCCCCACACAAAACCTCAACACATAAACGCGACGTCATCTCAGCTCACATAAAGAGGCATCGAAGCCGGCAGTCAAAGCACGGACGGACAAACAAACAAATATAAATAATGCGGCCGAGGAGAAAGGAGTGAAATGTTATTCCTCCACCCTGGATAATAGAATGGGGGTTGGTTTGAGAGGGAGGATATCCGGGGATGCGTCTGAGGATATAGGTTTTTGGTAGTATTGTAGCTTTGTTGCTTATTCGTGTATTAGTGTAGGATATAAAAAATAACACTCGAATCTCTCAATAATACAATTGTAATCTATTTATTTTATCACTTAAATTAGTTTTTGTCTGATATATTTCTCATTTCTCGCAGCGGCTTTGCCCTCGTGTATGTTTAAGTTCACCGGAACCCCGACTCCGACTTCCAACCACCGTAGGCTTGCGGACGATAATTAGCCATGGGTAGCTCGCCATCTGGCGGTCTAGCCATCTTATAATCGTCGGGACCGAGACCAAGTCGTTACACGCGCGCCTCAAAGAGATGTCCACAAAACTGTAGGGGGCCAACAGGGCCCAAGCCTGTGGTCCTGGATCACCTTTGCGTACAAAAAAGGAACATAGGTGTGGTTTTATATGATATCCAACCTTAAAAAAAACAGCCTTATAATATTCTCACTGCTACACAATAAACTTTATTCTATTCTATATTTTATTATAATAAAAAACCCGTACCTATTCCAACAATATCTCGGGTCTTCACCTCATGTGTAGCCGACAGCAGAAGTCCCTTTTATGTCGCTATTGACGCGATATTTTTATTTCCTCCCGCTCAATACCGAGCGAGATCCAGTTGACACAATACTATTTTAACATAACACTTGCTATCATAACATATTACAATAATAACTTGAAAAAGATTTTAAATCACACTTTTATTATAGGTGTATGTTTGTATGTGTTTCTCTTGATATGGTCATGTAAAGACGAAACGCATGTTACTAAAAGAATTATGATTATACATGTGGATAGATGGAGAGAAAGACAGAGGTCAAAGAAAAGATTTATCAAAACAGGTATTCTTGATCTAAAATAATATAATTATATCAAATTGATTCTGGACGTACTATTTTCAGGATGAGCGATTATTATTATTTTAAATGTTTTACTGGATTAGTTTGGCAATAGAAAAATAAAAAAGAATCGAGATTTAGGCCCGTTTTTAATAATATATATCTACAGTTGCAGTTCTATCTATTTACAGTTGCAGCTACTAAAGAAAAACAAATCTATCATTTTCCTATAACCTACCCACGGATAGCATTTCTTACATATAGCTATCTATCTATGAACTGCGGTAGGTTATTGAAAACGGGCGTTAATGATTCACCGCCACCTTAAAATTAGTATTGTTTCAGTTTCGTGCTACGAAGCTACGTCGCGCTACGAAGCGGCTACGAGATTTCGTAGGCACCGTAGCTACGCCAGTTTCACTGACAAACTAACCAGTTTTTCATATGCTTTGTTTTTATGAAAAAATATTAGTCTATGTTAATTTGACTGCCTCATATTGTTGTGATATAAGTGCGAAAGATATTTTATCCCAGAACACCAGAAAATATACGTAATTTACTCTATATTTTCTATAATATTACGAGAAATAACACTCATTACTGGCTAACAATATAACAGTCTTATACAAAGCAATTAAGGCCTTCCACACAGCCACAATAACACAATCTATCGTCAATCGCGGCCCACGACACGTACACCTTGGCCCGGGGCGACAATAACGGCGGCCCACGTGACGTAGGCCCATGACTGCGACATGCGAGGGATTCACTTATTGTCTGCGTTGTGTGCTGCCCTTTCTTACCATAGTATTGAAGTAGTTATTATTATTTAGATTCATTATCTGAACAGTTTTTTTTTTTCATTATTGACTAGCTTCTGCCAGCAGCGGCCTTGCCCACGTGAAAGTAGGTTATACTATAAAAACTTTGAACCCCCGTTACATCTCGTCATCGTCTTAGAGAGAGAATTTTAAAAAGTCCTATTTTATTGCTTGCTTAAGTCATAAAAGGAAATCTTATGCCAAATGTCACATTCCTAGTCCCAGTAGTTTCTGATGTGCGTTGATATGTCGGTCAGTTTCTCCTTTTTCCTTAGCCGTACGCACAATCAATTTATTCACAAAACATGTTATGCGTATACGTACGGAACGACCACCACGTACCGGTGGCCCATCACCGTACGCCTGGTGGATATATTAGGTACATATTATGAACTATGAATACAATATAAAACTGTGTTTAAACTATGAATTTAAAAACTCTTTCTTGCTTTACAAAGTTACGTTGAAGTTACTATCCACTCTTATCTAGATGGTTAATATAAAGGGTGTAAGGGACAGCCCTCCACAAACTTTAAGGTCTTGCTCAGTAGACGAATCTGAACATCCTCCCAAATTTTTTTTTTCAGGAAACGAAACAAAAAGTCAGCCTCACCATACAAAATTATAAATTTTATCGGACAGTTTGTATAGAGAGGTCGATTAATATACACGCGCCCGGATAAACTAGTGCTTAACAATATCATTACAATGTTGATCGATAAAACACTAGATATGAATTCATACACGAGCCCACAATTACTAGAAACATTCCAAATGAGCTGCCTCAGAAATACCTCTCACACAAAATACCTCTGACCTAATCGAAATCACGTGTAAATCCAAGTAATGTCTGCCGATACCAAAATAGTGTTATCATTGCATGTAGGGTTGCAAGCTATTATTTTGAGATATTCGGGACATATTGTAATTGTATATTTATACTAATATTTAGGTACAGAGTTTTTTCTTTAATAACCCAATAACTTTTTACTATAGAATAATACGAGTATTTACATATTAAACCAATAAAAGACTTTATAGATAAATAAAAGACATAATACACAAACTAAAGATAAATAATTCGATATTTTTTTATATTCCTACAAAGAAATTATCAATATATGTATAAAATTCTTTAGTTCGTAAGTTGTTGGCTTGCTATACGCTTTGGTGCATACTGTAAGTATAGCAAGCAATTGAAATAAATAAATAAAATTACGTACAATATATATACACAAAAAAGGGATTTACTGGTATAGAGTTGACGAATTTCTCTCGTGCTAATCTCAGAAACATAATCAAATTGAAAAAAATATACAGGCAGATACTTTAGTGATTATATCGTTAATACAGGAAACGTTTTAACCACTACGTAAAATTTTTTTGGTGGCTCAGTGTAAGTAATAGAACACAGATCGATCTTCAAGGTTAAGCAACGCTTGCCAAGGTTGGTCTGTGGATGGGTGACCATATTAACATAACGAGTTTCCTCCGTAGGTCCCGGCGGTTTTATCCGTAGGTCCCGGCTGTCATTTACAGTCGTTACGGATAGTCAGAAGTCAGTCAATCTAACTCCAGTCTTGCCATGAAGTACCCTGTTACCCCAGTTATTGGGTGGTGGAGGTCTGGTAGGCAGCCTATGCTTTCCGAGGCACGGAGGAAACTCGTTATGTTAAGATGGTCACCCATCCACAGACCAACCTTGGCAAGCGTTGCTTAACCTTGAAGATCGATCTGTCATACTGTATTATCTCCCTAGATAGGCCGATCCCTAGGGCATAATGTTTTTTTTTAAATTTAGAACATCAAATACGCCTTCAGTCACTTAAAATGTACCTACGTGCATCAAACAAATTTATTCAAAAATGAAACTGGCCACTAACAAAAAAAAGAATTATAAATGTGGTTACATACTGAGGAAAAGGTTAAGGAGGTTCTAAAAAAGAGTAAAGTTATAGAGTAATATTGAAGTATTGAATTTTGTTTGCTTCTAATTTGGAGTTGAGATTAACGTGTAAATAATGTATCATATTTTTTAATTTATTTATAATTTGTTTTATACGATATAATTATAGTACCTAGTTAATTAATCGTAGTAGACTTGGAATTATCTCACACATGGTGTAAAAAGTAGAGTATCCAACACGGGAGTAAAGCTGTCTTTGTCTTGGGCGGCTTTAATTCCTCACTTCACTCAGGTTTCTCTATTAACTCCCTCGCAATGCTCGGGAGTTAATTATATAAATCCCTCACTAACGTTCGGGATTAAAACTTAGCAACCTTCGTTTTGCTCGGAATTCAACATGCCGCCATCGCCTTAACGTTTGAATCCCCAACCGGTCCTATGAGACCGCGCTGTTATTGTTTTACTATTGTGTCTCGTTTCGCGGGTATCTGAGTAATTAAAGACACTGCTTTACTCCCTAGTCACATAATCTACTATTTAGTCTCAGAGGTTAAAAACTTACTTAGCACAAGGGTACTTTTTTATCCCGAGAGTATGATCACTTAGGATAATTTAAATAATTTTCTACTATCACGCGGGTGAAACCGCTTGCAGCAGCTAGTATAAGGATAAGACAAAAATAACTGGGCAAGGGCGTCTCGGACTCGCGCCCTGAAAGTTCCATACAAACTTACCTATGAATATAAGTTTGTATGGAACTTTCAGGGCGAGATGTCAGCAAACTGTAGGGGCCCGGTAGGGCCGAAGCCTCTGGGGGAAACATGTGGTATTCCTAAAGGTTGACACCGAGTCCCCCCCAGAACGAAGGCAACGAAGAAACGGGGTAGGGGTTTAGTCAGTAAGAGTATGACACGCCCTCCCGCTCCGCCCAAGAGCGGGGGAAGTCATTCTGATGATTCCCCTACCATAAAAAAAAAACCTATGAATATAAACAATTCAATTCTTGAATCGAGCCTTGAAGATTTTTAATTTTTATTCTTGTGTTCAAAGTCAGTTTTTTGACTTTTCTCTATATTTATGCTATAATATCTTGCTTCGTGCCAGATTCTAGGTCAACGGGAAGTACCCTATGAATTTTGATTCCTTTGATAGTGTCGAAATGTACATTTTTTGCAACATAAACGGACGAATCTTCTTTTCCCGTCAAATTACAAGTTTGAATTTTGTACAGTTTCAAGGGACCGCGGACTTGAGTATATAGTTTTAATTTCAACTTGATACCTTCTTCACGCGTTCCCGAGATAAAGGGTCTTGACAGACAGACAGACAGACAACAAAGTGATCATATAAGGGTTCCGTTTTTTCCTTTTGAGGTACGGAACCAAAGGTTAAGTCAAGAAATATTGGTTACTTCTAGGCACGCGTGCTCTATCATCGAGCAAATCATTGCTTACTTACTTAAACATCGCTGCATCAGGAGATAAGATAGTTTTACAAGCACGAGCATACAAATATTTTAAAAAAATGTCCCGGCAGAACAATAAAGGTTAACCAACTGGTAGAAAATGCCTAAAGCATTAAGGCCGCCTTTGTGCCTTTATGTGCATAAAATCATCATCTGCCTAGCCTTTTCCCAACTATATTGGGGTCGGCTTCCAGTCAAGCCGGATTTAGCTGAATACCAGTATTTTACGAGGAGCGGCTGCCTACCAGACCTCCACAACCCATTAACTGGGGTAATACGGTACTTAATGGCAAGACTGGAGTCAGATTTACTGGCTTCTGACTGTCCGTAACGACTGCCAAAGATCTACAAATGACAGCCGGGACCAACAGCTTAACGTGCTTTCCGAGGCACGGAGGAAACTCGTTATGTTAAGATGGTCACCCATCCACAGACCAACCTTGGCAAGCGTTGCTTAACCTTTAAGATCAACCCGTGCGGCTGTTATTATCTAGCCACGAGCTCCTCTTTATGTGCATAAAATATGAAATAAATAAATTTAAAAAATGTGCAGTTTTACGGGAAGTCCCGCTTTTGATTGAAACACGTGGCATCACTAGTCCCGCGTAACAAAATCACCGCGTAGTGATGTGCGCGCGGCTGCGTCAAACGACATTACATCGATACCGGTCGCTGCGACAGCTCGGCACAGATCATGCTCGATAAACCTGATTTATGGACTGCGAAATGTTTGCTAATTACCCTGATTACTCATTGGGGTATGTGCTGTAATGGTGCTGAGGGATTGACAAATGGGGTGCCACTAAATGGCCTAAGTGATTGGGAATTCTGGATAGATAGTAGATACATATTTAAATGTATATACTATCATATAGCTTAGGGCTTATTTCACAATGTCCGAGTAGGCACTACTCACTGCATAAATTCAAAAATGGAACAGAATTTGTATGAAATTATCTGCCAAGTAAGATACTCGAAACTTAATCATAGGTGGTGAAACAGGCCCTTAAGGGCATAGATTTTCAACGGGGATGGTACAACCCCCTAATGGGCGCTAAAGCTTTGTGTGGAAACGGTAGTGAGTCCGAGAGCAAATATGGGGCGTAAAAAACAATTAATAATCACAACCCTCAACCACGAGCAGAGTAACACGATTACAGAGATAATTAATTTTTAATTTGTAATTATTAATAGATAATAGACCACCATATAAAATGGCTATAAAGAAAAGAGGGCTTTGGAATTTTCTTTTTTGGCAAAGGGGGCAGTTTATAAAGGTTGGGTTAGGTTAGGTTAGAAACTATGCTCTAAACAGTAATATATCTGTGCAGCTGGAGCCCAACTAGGAGGAACCTGTATTTTGGCTTAAAACGCCAAACTTCTCGAGTTACTTTTCCTAATAAGTACAAGTACATATATCTTAAAGGCTTGCATTATCCGGACCGAGCCCAAGTTATCGACGCCGCGTAATGCTCCACGCGCACCTCAAATCTGATGTCAGCAATTTGTGGGGCCCAGCAGGCTCGAAGTCTACTGAAGCCATGGGTTGGGTGAACGAGAACCCCAGAGCTCGGTAACGAAGGCAAAGAAAGAACTGGAGTTGGTTTTAGTTACTAAAAGTCTAACATACCCTCCCACTCCGCCCAGAGAAGGTGAAGTCATTAGATGATTTTCCAACTTTAAAAAAAAAACCTTAAAAACAAAAGAAACCTTCGCCGCGGTACTTTTATGAAGTGACTTATTTTAACACCACAATAGGTAAGTTAGTATTCAACAAAGATTTTTGCAACACATATCGTGGCTTAAAAGAAAGGCCATGAAGTTTCTTACATGTTCTTCTCCAGAGATCTACGTTTTGGAACGTGCAATTTAGCTTCACTTTTGTTGTATGAGCAACAATTTGACAGTTCAAAAGTGCCTGTAAATAGTTTATTTTCAAATAAAGTTTTATCATTATCATTCACATTTTCATTCTCATCATTCGTAAATTACAACACTCTTTCCTTTTCCCAAAAAAATATAAGCTACACTTTTTTCCAAAATCACCATATTACTATATACCCAAAAATATCCTTCATATAAAGGCAGCTGAAACGCTGGTATTGTGTAGAACAGAGGTAGGTTGTGGAGAGGTGGTCGTCTGTAGCCCGCGGTGGTGCGGCGGCGCGGCAAAACGGTACATAACGCGATATTGTGGCCGACACGCCGGATTGTTTACTGTACAACCACCAGCAAAATACTTTGAATACTGTTATTTTTTCAAAATTATGCTAAAAAAGTCAATCGATAAATAGTTTTCAATACAACTACTACACCGAAAACCCACTATTATCCTTACCATAGTCAGTCATACACGCAATTTACTGTTTTCCGCAATAGTACGGAAAAAAATTGTAACGAACGTAGCAGGATGGATGGTAACTGACCTCCACTTGTAGCCGGTTAAACCCTGTTTATTTATTTCGTTGTAAGTTAATTTAAAATGCTATATGGTGTGAGGAATCTATACGGTGTAGATAGAATAGAATAGAATAGAATAGAAAACATTTATTCGCCACAGACACAACACATCAGCAAAAGAAACACATTATAAAAATAGAGAAACAAAAAACACAAAACAGAAAAAGAAAAATTAAAAAAAAAAGAAAAAACAGTTACAGAGAAATTGTGCTGAGCGTGCCCATGCCGAAAGGGTTACCATCTCAGCATATGCTGGGCGTCAGACACCCAGCGCTGGTTTTCAGTTGGCACCCTGCAGTGACACACGGACGAGGGTAAATGAAATAAATACATATAACTAGATAAATTAATGCTATAAATGTTATAATGTAGAAAGTAAATAAAATATTTTAATTTTAACACGTAAATAAATATATTAAATGATTTTTTTTTTATGTATGCTACACTTACAAGAATAAATTTTAAAATACCTACAAATAGACAATATAAAATGACGCAGCCCGCTCAACGCGGTGCCGTATCACCGTGCGGCCGCCATCGTCGTAGTAACACCAGTAATGGAAATAAAATTGCTTCTTTCTTTATAAATAGGAATATAGTGCCAGTAAATGGATATTTCAAGTGCACAGGTCTACCACCGGCCAACTGTCAAAGTTTAAAATTAAAAAAGTGGTCGAAGCGTTGTGGTTCTTGGAGACATACCGCGTCACATTCAGCTCAACATGAGGTTAGTTTATGCACTAAGAGATTATAAATAAAATAAATCAATGGAGATATACTTAAATTCGTGACTTATTGAACATACATTATGAGATTATTCATTATGATTAAATTAAAAATAATTTATTGTATTAAATAAAAAGATTAAATGAACGATTTATCAATGTTAATGTCATTAAATTTGATTTGTGCATTTAAAATAAATGTCTTTAGTCTCGTCTTAAATGTACTAATGTTTTTAAGATCCCTAATGGGTGGGGGAATGTTATTCCAACATTTGGAGGCCGCGTACCGAAAGCTTCCTCGGAAGGCTGCAGTACGGTGATGCGGGGTAGCCAGCTGCTGAGCACAACGCCTGGCTTTGCGCTGGCGGTGACTATTTACCCACACAAGCTTCGAGTACAGGTATGAGGGACATTTGTACTTGATGACGCCAAAAAGAAGACAGGCTAAGTGTAACTTCCGACGTGATTTCATCTTTAAAATATTATGCTTGTTTAAAAATGGTGTAATGTGGCTCCTTGGTGGTACGTTGAAGCAAAATCGCGCGCAAGCATTTTGAACCCGTTGGATTAGTCGTACAGTTCGTGCCAGAAGTCGAGGGCCAACGACGGTATCGGCATAATTTAACTTAGATAGCACTAGACTTTCAACCAGAAGTACACGTAGATCTTCGCTTAAATATGGACGCATCTTATATAAAACTTTTAGACGGTAGAAGCAGTTTCTTACACAATTTGCAATATGGGACTCAAATCGTAATCCTTGGTCCATGATTAAGCCCAGATTTCTTGTTTCATAAACCCGATCAATACATTGGCCCATTACGCTCACGTTTGCATGATTTGTATTTATTTTACTCAGTTGATTTTTAGATCCAAAAAGCATAAATTTAGTTTTGGCTGGGTTGAGTAGTAGGGAGTTTTGTTTCGACCAGTCCACGATCCTGTCTAGGTCTTCATTTAATGATTTCACTGCTATCTCATAGTCTTCAGGTTTAAACGAAAGATATAATTGAATGTCATCAGCGTAAATATGGAATTTAGCATTTTTGGGTACATTAACAATATCTGCTGTATACAAGATAAATAAAGGGGGACCCAATATAGATCCCTGTGGAACACCTTTTGTTACTGGAGCCATATTTGAAAAAATACTGGATCCATTTGCAACTTGAATTTCAACCAGCTGCTTACGATTGCTAAGATAACTTTGGAACCATGCGACCGTCGGTGTATCAAAACCATAATACGCCATCTTAGATAGCAAAAGTGATAAATTAATAGCATCAAATGCCCGAGAAAAGTCCAGTAGAACCAACAAGGTACAACATCCTTCATCTTGAGCCGATAATATGTTATCCGTAACATCTAACAGAGCCGTTGCAGTGCTACGACCCTTCCTAAAACCTGATTGAGCCTCTGGTAGGATGTTATTTTGCTCAAGGTATGTAGATAATTGGGCATTTACGACTTTTTCTAGTACCTTTGATAAAAAGGGTAAAATGCTGATAGGCCGTAAGTCCTTGATAGTGCTTGGGTTCGCAACTTTAGGTATAGGGCGCACAACTGCAATTTTCCACAAGTCAGGAAAGGTCGATGTAGAAATTGATTTGTTAATAATGGAGGTCAGAATATCTAAGGATTGTGGGAGGGTCATAAGAAACATGTCAGGCGTAATGTGGTCAAAACCCTCTGCATTTGATTTACATTTCGATAAGAATTTGATGATTTCGGATTGGTCCACTTGATTAATAGAAAAAATACCTTCGTTATATCTATGCGACTCAAAAAAAGCCAAACATGATGCTGGTGCCAGACTATCACCAGGGACATTCAAGAAATGGGAATTAATCTCATCAGCATCATTGATATGTGAGGGTATTTCAGACACACTTTTAAAGGGTAATAGAGTTGACTTAAGATTTTTCCATAGGGTTTTGGGATGGCGTATTTTATTATTAATATTGTGTTTGAAATAAGCCACTTTTTCATAGTATAAGGACCTATTGACTAGGCCTTTAAGCTCCTTATAATATAATATTTTGCTCTCTGACACAGATTTTCTACATCTAATATTTGCCTGATTGCGGAGGCGCATCATAAACTTGATGTTGTCCGTGATCCATGGATATGACCTTTCCTTAATAATTTTAACCTTACGTGGAGCGTATTTATCAAAAAGCGAGGTGACGTTATAGTTCAGTTGATCCACCATAACATTCACGTCACCTGCCGCAGCTGTCGCAAGCCAATCCACTGAGACTAGGTCTTCCTTAAACTTGTCCAGAGGTATGTTTTTTTTTCTACAAGTGATAGTAATTGGCGTTATTTTCTCCTTTTTAAAATGAAAGGCAACTGCAATAAAAGCATGCGCACCAAGCGCACTGATCCAGTCCACCTCAATGTCGCGCGCCCTCGCATCCGTACACACGAGGTCTATGAGAGTCTCGCTAGTGGAAGAAAAATGAGTAGCAGATTGCACTAGTTGACTTAGTTGGAGACTTTGAAGAAAAATGTTCAATTTATTCGTTCTAGTGTCTGCTTGATTAAACCAGTTAATATTAAAGTCGCCCAAAAGAATAATGTGTTTACAAGAAGTAATAGAATTTACTGTGCAAGTAAGCGCGTCTAGAAATAAATCAACATCCATCCATGGGGGTCTATATGCAGTGCCTATAGCAATCTTGACACCATTTGTGCTCAGAACTAGCCACATCTGTTCAACTGAATCGTGGAGAGGGTCAGCCGGGTGCGCATGGGTACGCACCTTTATCCCGTGCTTGATGTAAAACCCAACGCCCCCGCCGCGGCCGCCGCGCACGCTCACCGGCCGCGGCACGTGCCGCAGCCGGTACCCGGGCACGGCAGGCGCGCGCCCCTCCTCGCCCGCTCTAAGCCAAGTCTCATTTATTGCCATTATACTGACATCATGATGCTCCATAGCAGCATGCGCACCAAGCGCACTGATCCAGTCCACCTCAATGTCGCGCGCCCTCGCATCCGTACACACGAGGTCTATGAGAGTCTCGCTAGTGGAAGAAAAATGAGTAGCAGATTGCACTAGTTGACTTAGTTGGAGACTTTGAAGAAAAATGTTCAATTTATTCGTTCTAGTGTCTGCTTGATTAAACCAGTTAATATTAAAGTCGCCCAAAAGAATAATGTGTTTACAAGAAGTAATAGAATTTACTGTGCAAGTAAGCGCGTCTAGAAATAAATCAACATCCATCCATGGGGGTCTATATGCAGTGCCTATAGCAATCTTGACACCATTTGTGCTCAGAACTAGCCACATCTGTTCAACTGAATCGTGGAGAGGGTCAGCCGGGTGCGCATGGGTACGCACCTTTATCCCGTGCTTGATGTAAAACCCAACGCCCCCGCCGCGGCCGCCGCGCACGCTCACCGGCCGCGGCACGTGCCGCAGCCGGTACCCGGGCACGGCAGGCGCGCGCCCCTCCTCGCCCGCTCTAAGCCAAGTCTCATTTATTGCCATTATACTGACATCATGATGCTCCATAGCAGCAATAAAATCCTCATGGTTAGTGCCCAATGAGCCAGGGTTGAGCAATCCAATTTTAAAATACTTTGCACTCATTACAGTGGATATTTGTCACCAATCAAAACAATGATAAACATAAAATACTGTAGTTTGACGAGGAAGCAAATAGTACTGGGATTTTCGTAGTAATAACAATGTTTTAACTTTAATGTAGCTTCATGAAAAATGCAAAAGAATGTCAAAATAGGCTCACACAGTTTCCACACGATTAAAATGTCACTCAATAAAAGCATTAATATGTCAATTTGAAGTGTGATTGTAGGTCTATAATAAATGTAATATGAGTAAGATGCCTGTGATAAATAAATACAATTGAATATGAGTAAATGAGAATTACATAATAAAAAACTGTAAAGATGGAAGATAGGTACCAACAAACCTGTGCCACTACGGAAAATGCCAACCAAAACAATGTACCGTGTAGGCTGGGCTAGCTGCAGCCTGGAAAATACAGTAGTAAAGAAAGGTACAATAACAAACACAGAAATAATACAAACGTTGTAACGAACAAAAAATCGAACATGAATTTTAAAAAATATTTTTAATCTAAACGGTATTCCTTTCAAACTGTACCATTGCCAAAAATTCGGACCATATCAAGTTCAGAACGTATACGTTGTGGGGGTACGCCATCCTCTTTCTTCACATAAATGCGGCCGTCTTTCGTCCACACGTATTTATAATTTTGCCTCTGCCCAGCCTCACGTGCTTTAGAAAACAACTTTCCGTTGATTGCCGTCAGTCGCTCGTTCAAATAGAACCGTCGCGTAGGCCCGCGCAAGTCGAGATCCGCCGTGGTAAGCCCGCGTCGCACGCGCGCCGCTCGCAACAGTTGATCCCGGGCGCGTATTGCCAAACTGTATACTGACCCAGACCGGGGTTGCTCTGAGTTCGATTGCAGTTTGCCTTTGTAGTTGAAGAGCAAACTGTATACCTATTCAGAGAGTGTCTGAATCAAAATACATTTTGCTTTAAAATACTAGAGCAAAATACACACGAGTCCAGACGTCCAGGGTCTGGTGTAGTATGTAATATGGCATTGATAATTTAGAGCAAATTGTATGCGAGTGCAGACATGTTTTAGAAATTAAACAAAGTTTTAGGTGATATTGAAACCACGGAACAAGCCAAAAATTTCGTTAAACAAAGAGTTAAATTTTGTAGATCTAAAAAAATTGGTGTTCAGCTAATGTCTATTGCAAGGAGAAAAGCAGAGGAATAACTAAAGGAAAAGGACGTATACAAAGTGGCAGAGACGTAACGAAAACATAATTTATCAGAAAATATTAGTAAAAAGTGACCGAATGCAAAGGAAGGATTGGGAGATAATATTGTGGTAGTTGATTAATGATTACACCTATCGAGTAAACCACTTGATAGCGCATTTCAGCTTACAATAATCCCTTCCAAAATATGTTCTTTTTTCTAGGATCGTTCGGTATCGTGTGGACATGCCAAATCTAAGTTTGCGACCTCGAAACTAGGCGGGGGATTTTTTTTAGGGCTATATCTCAAAAACTACCCTGTAATTGGGTTTTTTTACATAGCCCTAAAAAATAAAAAATAAACCCCCGCCTACTTTCGAGGTCGCAAACTTAGATTTGGCATGACTTCTTATGAAAAATTAATCATCATCTGCCTAGCCTTTTCCCAACTATATTGGGGTCGGCTTCCAGTCAAGCCGGACTTAGCTGAATACCAGTACTTTACGAGGAGCGGCTGCCTACCAGACCTCCACAACCCATTAAGTGGGGTAACACGGTACTTCATGGCAAGACTGGAGTCAGATTTACTGGCTTCTGACTATCCGTAACGACTGCCAAAGATCTCCAAATGACAGCCGGGACCAACGGCTTAACGTGCTTTCCGAGGCACGGAGGAAACTCGTTATGTTAAGATGGTCACCCATCCACAGACCAACCTAGGCAAGCGTTGCTTAACCTTGAAGATCGACCTGTGCGGCTGTTATTATCTGGCCACGAGCTCCTCTTATGAAAAATTAATAAATACTGTAATTGGAAACACTTACAGTTTTTTTAACAACCTGTATAGACAAACCTGTACAGTTCAAATTATTTTTAGTCATACTAACAAAGGGTTTTTTTTAAATTAAAACTTAAATTGATTCATAAAAGGTATGTTTTTTATGGAAAGTTCTTCAGTTTCACGGATAGTTATAATAACCGCAACAGTATAACAAAAAATTGCGGGAGATTATGAAACATGGTGTAGTTACAGATATTCGCGTGTCACAGTTTGCTTTACATACAAGCGAGCAAAGTGCATACAATCTCAGAATGCTCTGAGCTCGTATGTACTTTGCTCCAATTTGTTTGTGATTTCAATGAGCACGACGTAGTTCAGTACAGACTATGGGTGTCTGGGTCAGCATACAGTTTGGCAATACGCATCCCGGGCAGCGCGGCGCGATAGTCGCACAGCGAGCGCGCGCGGCCGCGCCAGCTCCACCGCGTCCGCAGCGCCAGTCACGTTAAGGTTGCGGCGCACCATGCCAATACGCTCAGCGTTTACTATGTCGCGTTCGTCAATGCTAATTCCCAGCTTTGATGAGACCAAATGCACCAAATGCAACGGGCTTTCATCTTTTGTCTCCGGAATGCCCGTTATTATGACGTCATTGAGCAAATGATCCTGATCGCGTTCGTTCAGCTGTAATTTCAGCTCCGCTATAGTCGCCTCAAGGTGGTCAGCAGATGACGGCTCCTTCTCCTCAAAACGTCTCTCGAGATGGGCAACCTTGTCCTCAACCACACTCATGCGTTCCCTGCACAGCCCGACATCAGCTTTTAAGCTCGCCATTTCGTCACGAAACTGTCGCAACTCCTCTCGCATAGCACCAAGCTCCTCACGAAAGCAGCGAATCTCGTAGGCTACGTTGAGCTCGCGAGTGCCTGTCGCCATTAGGGAGAGAGGCTGAATAGGCTGGTTGGCTGCTGGATCTTCAGTTGTTTGCTCAGCCACTGTACTCTGGTTTACTGCTGGAGACTGAGTCTTGGGAGAAAGCTGAATGGCCGACTGGCTGTTTACTATCATGCCGTCTGATGGGCCCTTGACTGGCGTGGCCGAGTTGTCCTTTCTCGGTATCTTTGCCTTGCAATCCGGGCACAACCAATTAGGCGAAACCTTTGTTGACGACGTCATGCCAATGCAAGTGGGATGATACGATCCCGGGCACTTACTGCAGCGAACACACTCAGCCCTGGGCAAAAATTGACCGCAGCCACCACACTTCGCCATATTCGTGGACTTGATGTATGTAATGTACTTTGCAGTTGTATAATTGCTGTGTATAAACAGAGGTTAGTACCACTATGTAATCACAGATGGCGTTAAGGACACGTAATTAGTGAGTTACAAACGGTTTTTTTTTTTTGGTCCTGTAACTTTCAGTGAGCTTGATTTTCACCACAACGCGACTTACACTGTACACTACTGTACTTTCAGTATGTTTGTTTTTAGAACTTCAGTTTTATTGCTTTTTAAACTTTCGGGTAGGCGGTGAGCACTGGTGTTATTTTGGTTTAGTATTTTAGTTAATTATTAATGATTTAAATATCACTGGCACTGTACTACGTGAATTATTGTACCAAATTTAAGTTCTTCATCAATAAATATCACTTGAACAGTTTGTATTTACATTTAAAAAACACGCAAGTATCGCTAGCTAATCAGCTGTTACCGACGTCCGTGTACCCACCATCGATATATCAGATATAGGTGGCAAACAGATGGCCACGGAGCCTTGTAATGTTCCCACTGTTGGTGCTGGTACTCAGGCCTCCTCTCTAGGAGAGGGAACGAGCCGTAATCCATCACACTTGTACATTTACATTGCGTATTGATAGATGTCGATTTTTTTATTCTAGGATAATTATGTTGGTTTTATCACGATGTCTTCTTTCGCCGTTTTGAGAACTGTGGTAATGAAATAAATTACACAAAGCATTTGAATACCTGCGACCTGCAACTCGGTAATTCAGTACCGAGAAAAAAAAATGATGTGAATTGAAAAATTCACATCGATACTTGGCCGGTTTCGAAACCACAACTTCATGCATAAGAGGCACTCGCCTTAACCATGGGGCCATCACATCTTTATCTATATGAATTTCCCTCATTTCCATGCGGCTGTGCGCGCCAGTACCTGACCTGGCAAGTAACCGAATCATGCCGGCCGCTCTGTTTCAATTTCACGTGCGCGCGCCAATCAAACGCGCGCCACCATGCCGACATTTACGATCAAATTATATCACATTTATGGAATATTGATGCTCATCAGGTGTTAAAAATAAGGACTAATTATAATATTGGGTCGTATGCGAGGCACGTTGTAACGGAAAGGTGTTGTTGGAAATAGTTAACACAACTCTGTAACGCAAAGAATATGAAGGACCACGGGCGGGTTTTAGTCTGCAAAAGTCTGACAATCCCTCTTGCTCCTACTAAAGCAGGAGAACGTATTTGAAAATTTCTCATCAGTTTAATTCAATTCTAAATATTTTATTTTACATAGGCCTACATGGGCACATTAAAACGTCAGAAGCGAGAGAGTCAGAGAACTGACCTAAGCCCACTCATGTTCCCTCACTAGCTTCAAGGGATCTTTCAACCAAACGCAGTCCTGATCATAAATATGAACTTGGAACTTCCGTAACAAAAATACGCGAAGCAAGCATCAAAACTTATTCCCTAAATGTAGGTTAGTTAAGACCAGGAAGTCATTCCTTGTAAACAGTATACGCTTTTATAATAAGCTGCCTAAGTCGGTTATTAAACTTAGCGAGGGAAAGTTCAAAACACATATTAAGCGTGTCCAAACCAAAAAAACATATTACAAGGTTAGAGACTACGTCGAAGACACGCTTGTTTGGCAATGACTGCTTTTGCACGTATGGCCCCCTGGGATCTTATTAACCGCATTATTGCATAAACTTGTCTATTAACTACTCCATATTTATTTTCGTCATGATTTATTTTTGTTAAAATCTCATTTGTTGATAGATTTGGTTTGTTTTTTCTTATTATATAGCCTCTCTCTTATAGTGCGAATGTGAGAACACTGTAGAAAACGGATTTCGATTACTTCTTATTTCAACCCAGTTTTTGAAAAATATTATTTTGGTTGTGCTTCTGGGTACAATATTGATTGGTCTAAACTGTTCTTGGATATGTGTCTGTATTGTAATATGGAATATTTTTAATATGTTTCCATATTACAATACAGACACAATTTTTTTTTTGAAAAGTGTAGCCTTGGAGTTTCTTGCCGGTTCTTCTCCATAGGAAACGACTAATTGGAATCATGCACTAGCTTTTGACGTTTTATAAGTGCCCATGTAGGCCTATGTGAAATACCTAGAAACAGTTTTGACTTTGATTGATTTTGGCACATTTTATTAACATTGAAGAGGCCATAGACTGCGATACAGCACTGATGAAACACGGCTGCGGTGCTGTGCCGTAGCCGTGTATTTCAACAAGGTCCCCTCATTGGTCCATACAACTCTAACAACCGTGCATACACACGATGAGTTAACCGTATATTTTCACGGCGAAATAAAGTGTGTAAACCACTATCTCACCGTGGTGGTGAGCAATGATATGTCCAAAGTAACCTTCACTCTTGACTTGTTTTCAAAACGTTTTGTGCGTACTAATAAGTTGCATGTCCACGGTGGACATGCAACTTATTAGTACGCACAAAACGTTGACAGTCCACCATGTCCACGTTATTTAGAGGAAAAGTGCTAGGAAAAATGGTACTTGCAAATTTTGGTGTCTAATATAATATAACTAGCTAGTGCCCGTGGTTTCGTTGATGTACTAGTAAAACAACACAATAATATTTGATCACAATTTCAAAAAGCTTTTTTTGTGCGAAGCCCTAAATATTTTTATAAAATCAAATAATTTTTAATTATTTCGTATAAATTCAGCTATCTACTAGTAAAATTCCAGTTAAAATCGGTTTAATCATTGCGGAGATTACCTGGAACAATCAGACAATAAAATTTTAAAAAATGCATTTGTTTAAAGGTATCTTATATAATTTCATATACTCGTACAAGTACATACATGACTTCCATTTTATTTGAACGTACATGGAGCATTGATAATAATGAAAACAGACAGATGGAAAAGTAAAAACCCGGGCAAGTCCGAGTCGGACTCGCGCACTGAGGGTGCCGTACGCTTACCTATAAAAACAGTTCAATTTTCTAATCGAGTCTTGAAGATTTTTCAATTTTTTTTTCCAATTATGCAACAAAAAATTTTCAGTTTTCAACCTTTTCTTATATTTATGCTATAAGATCTTCCTCATGCTTAATGCCAAATTCAGGATTCTAGGTCAACATAGTGTCAAAATGTACGTGTTTTGCGATATAAACGGCTGTATATATTTTTTTCTGTAACTTACAAGTTTGGTTTTTACACAGCTTCAAGGGATCGCGGACCTTAGTATAATATTTAAATTTTAACTTGATACCAACAGGCGTTCCCAAGGTAAAGGGTCTTGACAGAAAGACGGAAAACAAAGTGATCCTATAAGGGTTCCGTATTTTCCCTTCAAGATACGGAACCCTAAAAATATGCACAGAAGAGACGCTTATTTCTAAATAAATTCCTCATAAAGCAAGCAAAAGAAAATTGATAAATAATAAAAAAAACACCAACTACGATTTCTACCACCGAAATATAGAATCTACGAACAAACCCACACTAGATAGTAGGTCAGATAGTTTGAGACACACGTCCTGTGCCCACAACAGAATTTTATTAGTTGATTTAACAATATTTCCATATAACAATATTAATAGGTATGAGAGGACACTGTATAACACATAGTGTTGTACCAAAAGCACAATAAAAATAAAGTGGATCAAAATAGGAAGTGAATTTATGTAAGTGTGATAAAAACTAATTAAAACTAACTTAAAACAAACTAAAACATGGCGTCAAAAAACTCCTCCACATCGCTGTCGACTGGTAATGTGCCCAAAAGACTGGCATCATTGCCACGCTGAATGGCAATGCTTATTTTCTGTCCAAAGTAAAAGCCAGCCCTTGGGTCACGCGAAGTGTCAACGAGGCGCTTCGAAAGATCTTTATACAATTTGTGAGCACTCGGACCCCACGAACCAAGAGTTTCAACCCCAAACGGTTCGAAAATATAACTTCCCACAAGGTTATTATATTTCCGCCGCTTGAGGTTCTCCGCAGCCGCAGCGGCGGAACCAGCACAACACGACGAGCTTGGAAGATGGGATGGCGCAAGAGTATCGACACAAGTAGCATCCCATACTAAAGGCCTACCCATCTTCCAAGGGAATAACGACATACCGTCCGGTCTCTTGCCATCGTCGCGTGCCAGGCAATGAGGTTCTAATACAGCTGGAACGCCGACGGTGACAAGAGCGCGTCTGATTATGTCGTTGATATTCGCGTGCCGCGCTATGCGACCCGCACTTCGGCTGCATGATAGACCGTGGTGTCCAAGGCTGTTGACAACTTCGCCACAGTGGCAGCGATGAGGAGAACAACAGGGAGCCCCTAGACGTAGGGAAGCAGCGAGACGGAAAAGTAAGTAAGTGTGTGAGTATGAATCCACGGAATATATTAGTACCTATAGTATTTTTTTTTAAAGTCGTACATATTGAAAATATGCCATATATGCAAGGATATTGCATAACGTCTATTTATTAGATGCCTATTTCTAAACTAATTCCTCATAAAGCAAGCCAAACAATATTTAATAACTAAAAGAAACAAACTATGGATTCTACCACCGAAATATAGAATCTATGAACCCACACTACACAGTAGGCCAGATAGTTTGAGGGACACGTCCTGTGCCCACAATTATACGCGGGTGACCATTAGGGCGCATTCAGCCGGGAATTGTTTGTGCCCTCGGCTTGTCTCATGCAAATTGGATGCCGTCTGCGTGTCTGTATGGATGAGCGTGTGTATATTGTCGCGTGTTTGCCTGGCTTTAAGGGTTGTGTAGGAAGTTGAAATATGAATGTATCATAGGTTTTATTTCAGTATACTTGCTTCTGCAAGTGCTGCGAGTCAGTAGGTTTCTCCATACAAACATTGGACTTGCGTCTCTTTCCCTTAGGGAGTGAATTTTGAAACTTAGCTCTCGCCTACATCATAAAAAAAGAAACCTTCTGTAAAATCCAACACTCCTAGACCCTTTATTTTGGATGTAGCCGACGACGGAGCACGCTTGCCTAGAAGTAAACCCATTTAATAATTGAATTAATAACCCCTATGTTGTAGCAATCAGAAAACACAGACTCCAGCAGGTCTTTCGTCTTCTTAGCTGTAGCATAGGATAGCAACAGCCTTATAATGTTCCCACTGCTGGGATTCAGGCCTCCCTTCTAGGAGAGGGAATGAGGTGTAATCCACTACGCGGGGCCAGTGTAGTTTGGTGGATGTCACATGTCTTCGAATTATTAATTCTAGGACATAGCGGTTTCCTCACGATGTTTTCCTTCGCCGTTTTGAAAGCAGTGGTGATGAAATAAATTACACAAAGTAACGCCCCTGGCTGGGTTTAAACCCGCGACCTACAACTCGTAAATCGGGGCCGTTAGCACTGGGCCACCACTATTTTCAGCCGGGAAGCTGTGGCTTCTTAGTTGTACACACAATGAATGTGAATAATGGACCTCCAATTTCTTTTCTCTTTTTCTCTTTTATTTTCTTTTTCCATACAACCAGCGTCGTCGTGTTAAATTGACACTTGGGATAGTGCCTTCATTTATCTCATGGAAAAACGATCCCTGGTTGTTTTTACACCCTGATATTTAGTACCTCCGGGTAAAGACGGCCTTGCAGATACCCCTTGCAAGTCTGTGCTCCCATCGGGATCCAGGTATCTTTGGGATTGACTGGACTAGTGTAAGGGCGTCACACACATTCATTTATTTTGAAGAAAGATCCACTTAGCCAGGCTAGACAACATTAGGCAGGTAGAATACTAACATTGCTTTTTTCCTTATAACATAGCAATACAGTAAGAAATCTTAGTTAAAAAAACATCAACTGCTTTAATTTAATTTTATATTATACCCAAATGGAGATTAGTAAAGACAGTCATTCCTCATAAACGGCATACGTTTTTTTAACAAGTGCCAAAATCGGTTGCAGAACTTAACAACATTAGGCGATCTCTTACCAACAAAGCGTATTACAAAGTTAAAGACTACGTTGAAGACACGCTTGTTTGGCAATGACTGCTTCTGCACATGAGGTTTCCCTGGTAACTCATAGACTGCATTATCGTGTAAACGTATATTAACTGCTTCATCTTTGTTTTAAATTAATCATATTAGGATTATATACATTTTCTTTTCTTTTTATAACTTTATTTTTGCAATGTTCTCTATTTAATATTATTTTGATCTTAGTCACCTTAACCTTATCAGTGAGTTATTATTGTTAATGTTTGAATCCCCGACCGGTCCTATGAGACCGCGCTGTTATTGTTTTACTATTGTGTCTCGTTTCGCGGGTATGTGATAGATTAATAGATAGTGCTTTAGTAAGATTTTATGTAGTACTCAAAAGAAGTAAACATGTCTAAAATAACAGTTATATTTAATTTGCACCTTGCCTTTCTCTCTCTACAATTTCCTGGGTATTTAAAAGGTAGAGGTACCTACATATAACCTTAAGTGACTATAGTTGTGGCTGCTTAACATTTTTACAACTATGTTTTATCCAGCTTCCAGTCTAACCAGATACAGCTGAGTAACTGTTTCTTACATAGATTGTTATCCTGCCTGACCTCCACAATCCAGTAATATGATAAAACGAAAACTCTTAGTGAGAACCTCTTATTATTTACTTATTTATTACATTCGTTATTGTAAGTACACGATTACATACATAAGAAGGAACTAAAGCTACTCTCTACTCTTAGTATGGAATGCATTGCCTATGACAACCAAACGTGTGCAAACACTACCTGTGTTTAAAAGACTTGTGAAGGATTATTACTTGGCACTGTGATCTTGTTTTCGTTTTGCCACTTATTTTCTTACCTTTATATATTTTGTATATTTATATAGGTAACTATTTTAGTATTAAGTACCTATGCATTTGTTTATTTTTATATTTGCACCAAGAGCATCCCTATTTTGTGGCCAGGCAATCCTATCTATCCAAAATCTATCTATATTTATATAATCTAAAGGCTATCCAAATCGATAAGGCTGCCAATTGTATGTGTTTTTATTATAAGTTTTCCGTTTATAAATTGTAACCTTTGGGTACAATAAAGTTTTTATAATAAATAAATAAGACATCCGATTGCCTGGTTTTCTAACTATCCGTAATTATAAAAAAATATGCAGAGCAATATCTGACAATACGTATTAATTAAAAGCATAAAAAACATTATATTGAACAACCGATTTCTTTAAAATATTAAATATACATATAAATACACATAGAAAATAAAATATGCATATAAATACTAAATACGAGTAACTACGAATATTTAAAACCAAAAAAGTGCATACTTAATTTTAATCAAACCTTCAAAATATAGTTGATGCTAATAAAATTGACAACTCATTTCCAAATAATACCCACTTTATTTTCTAAGCAATTGTAAAAAGTGTATATGTTTAATCCAGCTATTAATAAATATAGTAATGACCCTTCTAAAAATTTAAACCAGGCTTATTTTTACAAGGATTATTAAACTGTTTATTTAAATAGTCAAAAATAACAAACATTCCATTACCGCCCACTTATAATTGAAATCAGGATTAAAAAGATATCTACAAGTATCTCAGTATATTCTAGTCATACATTAGACTAAATAAAAAAAATCTAAAGAACTTATAAGCATAGACAAATTAAGATTACCTATTTCAATTTATACCCAAGCAAGTAAAAAGTAAATAAATTACAAAAAAAAAAGCGTTAAATCTTTTAAAACCTCTAATTACATCAACATCGGAAACCAATATAACAAATCAACACCAATGAAAATATCAACAAGCAAAGAATTAACGTTTTTCAGCACAAGTTTGAACTCGGTCTAATGTCAACAATTAATTTGTGCAAATCACCGGCCGCGCTCTCGCAATCGAATCAGCATTCGATTGCGAACCGGCGCGTTCTTTTTGCCCCAAGATTGTGGTTTAAAAAGAAATTTAATCTTGCTAATAAACATGCAAACACGAACGCCGCGGCTACCTGTTGAAGCGCGCGAGACAAACGATTCCTCAGCCAATCACCGCCCAGCGGCCGCCCACGGCCCGCCATCATTGGCCACTCACTTTAGAGGGGGGAAAGCCACGGGGGGACAAGGCAGAGTTCGCCGTTAACATGACACTAGCAAGAAAAGCGCCGCATTGAGCTTTCGACCAGCTTTTCACTACGCGCG
>CM061176.1:19338318-19505128 GCA_030763345.1 Mythimna separata | reverse complement strand
CGGGAATTAATCGGTTTGCGATATTTTGAATGTAACGCATAAATTAAAAACAAAAAATTTAAGTAGAAAGGGAATTTTTACAAGTCGAGTTTAGAAAATAATGCGCGTGAAGTTTTGGTGTGGCGAAAATTGATTTTTAGAAAGTTGTTACTAAAATCCGTCAAAATTGATCTCACAATGTCTCTGGGTAAACAACCCAATGATCATATAAAGCGGCCTATGAACGCCTTCATGGTGTGGTCGCGGGGTCAGCGCCGTAAGATGGCGCAGGACAACCCGAAGATGCACAACTCGGAGATCTCCAAGAGGCTGGGCGCGGAGTGGAAGCTGCTGACCGAGATGGAGAAACGGCCGTTCATTGATGAAGCTAAGAGGTTGAGGTGAGTTTAATTTGTTGCTTTATTAATTTCCACACAATAAATGGACATAAAGTTTGAGGTAATGATTGAATACTTAAAAACAAAAATTGAGGTCAAATGTTTTAAAATGGTCATTATTACTTGTTTTATGTTAGCTTGTTTAGCGTGTATTTATCACGACAGGAGATTTTTTTATACTCATAAGTTCTACATTCTAGAGTTACGCTCACATTTGATTTTTTTTTTTTTTTGTTAAGATCCCTATGTCTACAAATGAGTAAATGAATATGACATGAGATATTTACTGTATTTGTGCAGATGTACCTACATCATTTCATTTATCAACAAATATAAATGTTCATTTAGAAACTTCTGTACAAGGAAACAAAATTTAAACAATCTAAAAATATGAGCAAGAAAATAAATTGAGTTATCTATACTAATATTATAAAGTCATTGATAAAGATTTGAATTTATGTAAGTCATTAAAAATTAAATCGTCGGTTTGGCCAGTTGTGAATAAATAAAAAATCTTTTTAAATGGTCAAATGTACTTACAATTTACTATTACCAGTGACCTTGCTGTCATGTCTTTTTTCTTAAGTTCTCTCAGAGAATTACCAAAAAAACATTCACAAGTTTACTCAATTGCAAGACCTCATATTTAATTATCAAATTTCTAAAACCCCATCCCACTTCTTATCTCATCACTATTAAGAACCAACCAAATATTTGTCAACCCAGATGACATTTTTAACAAAAAAAAAAATCGAGATAATTAAACTAAAAGAATGCACCACACACAGTTAACCTTTCATTTGTTAAGTCAACAAAAACGTATTTAATTTCGGGTCGCGTTCATTATCTTTTTTAATTTCATATCTGTGGGCAAACACGGAACAAAAGCCGCACACCTGTATTTCGTTATCTGTGGAACAAAAAGCTGTATTTGTTTAGTTTTATACTTATACCATTTCTCCAACCGGCTGTCACTGCGCTTTTAATTGTTTTAGAATTATTTTTATTTAATTCACTACCATTTTATTTTTTGTTTCTTGTGATTTTTTTTTAACAGGAGCTATATTTTAACTATCAAGATAACATAATCGGTAATGTAGAACATTTGTACGAGTACTACACTGAAAAAAAAATTTTTTGGACAGCAAATTGTGCACCAAATGTACAATAATGTACATGTTCTACTTTTTGCTGTGCAGAAACAGTGAGAATGAAGGATTGATCGTTTAATATAAACGTATATCTAATCAACATTAATTAGTGAGGTGAATCAATCAAAGCAAGAATAAATTAAACGACTTTACTAAATCAGTAATCAACAATACTCGTAGTTATCGAAGATAGCAGTCTATCCGTGCCGTGTTGTAAAGGTTTGATAAGTAGTCACTCCATATAAGACCGTTTTCACATATTCCGACCCGATATCGGTATCGGACCCCGATACGATATCGGGGTAAGGTAAATGTATGAAATATGTACCTGTCTTACATATTGTCCGGCCCGATATCGGATATCGGAGCACGGCTTTTCATACATTTTACTTACTCCGATATCGTATCGGCGTCCGACACCGATATCGGATCGGATAATGTGAAAACGGTCTTAAACAAAGGTATTCAGCCACATCCGATTAGACTGGAAGCCGCCCCAAGTTAGTTGGGATTTTCTCATAGCCTAGGAATATAATGATAACTTGTATTACTCTTAGCTGTCAACGAAAAGAGAATGTTTGAATTGGTTTTAAACACAGCAATGTAATAATCACCTTATCTCTATATGATCTTCATCTCTACGGATGGATTGATCATTTCATACCTATACCCGCTTGACTGTGGGCTGTCTTTTTGACAGTCCTCAGTCAAAACAACGATACAAAACATGTTAATCAGTAAATGATCCCACAACGCTTGTTTTCTTAATCGCGCGCCCGTCGCGAAATGAATATAGTAAAATTTTGATAAAATACAAATAGGAAATATTTCTTCACTGCAGTCGAGGCTTTATGGAGTTAAGAGTGCAATGCCAAATTATTACGCTTAATAAACGATGTTTTGCAACATACTAGCAAGACATAATTAAAAACATAATAGCTCGCGAATTTCTTTTTTTGTGAGCCTTTTTTTTAAATTATTATAAACTAGTGCTTGACTGCGATCCCGCCTGATGGTAAGCAGTGATGCAATCGTTGATGGTGAGGCGCACTAGCTTATTAAGAACCTATTCACTCTAGCCTTTTTGAATTTTTGTAAAAAGGGCAAAAGCTGCCAAGTAGCCGTTTAATAAAAACAATAATTCAATTCAATTCATCTTTATTGTGGATCATAGGAAAGTGTACACAATGCACTTGGTTTTCATTTAGTATTTTGCGAACAGCTATGTCCTACCGTTAGGACGCAAGTAGGTACAAAAAACTGAATAAGAGCAGCAAGTCACGCTCTTTTCCGCACGAGTGCGGATATGAAAAAAAACGTGTTGCGTGTGAAAAATACTGCATTTTTTAATGCACGTGTGTGCATTCATAAATACATATAAGTATGTAGTTTACATGTAACACTTTGCATTAAAGTGATATAGTAGTCCCCTTTTTATGTAAGAAAGTGTGTTAATTAAAAATTGATCTCTAGAGATTTCAATGTATAAAACACACAGTCGTTTAAATCACAATTGATTGTGTAAACAGAACCGCGCCGCCGGATGTTTGGCGCTATGTAGGTTTTTCTTTCTTTCTGATATAACTAGCTTCTACCAGGGGCTTCCCTCGTGAAAATAGGTTTCTACATACCAACTTTGGAACCTCGTTTTATCCCTTTAGGTGGTGAATTAAAAAAAAATCCTTTCTTAATACTTCAACTACATTGTAAAAGAAAACCTCGTGTAAAATTTTCCGCTCCTAGGCCCTGTAGTTTCAAGTGACACTCTTTTCCGCACGAGTGCGGATATGGAAAATAAAACGTGCTGCGTGTGAAATACACTACATTATAAAACGCGGCGTTTTAAAGCATTGTAGTAGGTAGTCCATTTTTTATGTAAGATAGTGTGTTAAAAAAAACACACTATCTTACACGTTAAGCCATAGGTCCCGACTGTCATTTTTGTAGATCTGTGGCAGTCGTTACGGATAGTCAGAAGCCAGTAAATCTGACTCCAGTCTTGTCATGAAGTACCATGTTACCCCTGTTAATGGGTTGTGGAGGTCTGGTAGGCAGCCGCTCCTTGTAAAATACTGGTATTCAGCTAAATCCGGCTTGTCTGGAAGCCAACCCCAATACAGTTGGGAAAAGGCTAGGCAGATGATGGGTGTGTTAAAAAAATGGATCCCTAAGATTACAATGTATAAAACACATAGTCGTTCAACCTCACAATTGAGTGTGTAAACAGAACCGTGCCGCCGGATGTTTGACGCGCTTATCTCTTACTAATTACATATAAATGTAGGCTTTTCTCTCTTTCTGATTATATTAGAGTAAACAGGGAGTTTCTTAAGCTATAGCAACTAACCAATCTACGTATATATATTTAAGTGGTTGTTGCAATTGACCGATTTATGTGGTCCGATTTGTTCTTGGTTACTAAAACTCCTCCGAAATGGCACGACCGAGTTTCAGGCTTCCGTACCCAAAGAGTTACACGGGACCCTATTACTAAGTCTCGGTTGTCCGTCTGTCTGTTTGTTTGTCTGTCACCAGGCTGAATCTCATGAACCGTGATAGCTAGACAATTGAAATGTCCATAGATGATGTATTTCTGTTTCTATTATAACAAAATATACTAAAAACAGAATGAAATAAATATTTAAGTGGCTCCCATACACCAAACGTAATATATTTTGTTTTTTTTTCTACGGATAGTACCTGACCACTGCGTGCGCGATTCCGACTCGCATTTGGCAATTTTTTATGAAACACAATTCTAGGTCAACGGACAGTACTCTATCGGTTTTGATTTCATTTCGTATGTCATTATATGCTACACAAACGGCCGTATCTTTTGATTTCTTTGACTTAAAATTTTGATTTCTGAAGTCTGTGTTTTTTATATTAACTAATTTCAATTTGATACTTCCTCGTATTCCTGAGAAATAGGCCTCCTTTTAAGGTACAGAATCCTAAAAACGCATTTGAAAAAATGACCCTATAGATGATAAATATGATTATGAAAATGTCAGTATTGCAAACTGCATTAACCTACCTTCATATTGGTTTTGTTATATTCCTCAAACATTTAGGAACCACTATTAGTATATTCACTTGAGTTAGGTATGTATAATAGAAGAAAAGATTGACAAAAATAAACAGAAAGAGAAAGATAATTAACTTATTTAGCACAATACAAAGCACAATAATAAAATATTGGTCAGGCCCAGTATTTTGCGGCTACGACAAAATAAGTCCAATTTAGCAAATTTGCCTGAAAACTAGTTCCTGACGCTGGTCTTCAACTAAACCTGAGGTTGTTACGACAACAACGATGACAAACGAACAACTGGATAGAACCTATTTTTATTTGTGGTGGGAAATCTTCCAATAACTTTCCCCCACACCAGGGTCGATCGGGAGGGCGTGTCACACTTTTACTGACTAAAACCACACATATATTGCTTGTAAGGCTTGCTTTTCAGAACCCTGGGTTTCCATTTCGAGACCCAACCCATGGGTTGCCCCCAGTAGACTTTGGCTTTGCTGAGTCTCTAAGGTTTTGCTGACATCTCTTTGAGGCGCGCTTTGAATGGTGGAACACAACTATTCGGAGCCGGTACGGACGGTGAGCTCTACCCATTGCTTGTCATCAGCAAGCCTACGCCTACGGTGGCCGGAAATCAGAAGGAAGTCCGTTCCCTCACGTGTCCGGCCGCCTCCTTTGCTAGCATTGCTGCTTTACAGAAGGAAGCGACCGATACCTACAGGTATACACCTGAACTGAAGAGATTAACTGCTTTCAAGGATAATTTCCCTGTCGACACGGTTGTTATTTGGCGGCTTTCAAAAAGGTGTAGCAACATCGAGAGTAAACACATAGGTATAACCAAAGTATATAACCAAAAAATTCAAAAGCTTGTCGCCTTCACCAGTTGGTGAAGGCGACAAGCCCAATGGGCTCACATGGTAGGCTACGGCCCATTCCCTATCCTAGAGAGGAGGCCTGAGTCCCAGCAGTGGGAACATTATAACACTGATTATACTTTATACAATACCTAAACGCACATCCTGAAAGATCTCAGATTTCAGTTATTTGGATAAATCAAATAAAAAGAATAGCAGTACATTTCTTGATAAAAATTATTGCCTCAGTATTGCATTTACGTGTGCATGTGTAGATACCAATATACTGATGTCACTGATAAGCAGTATACAGAGGAGTACATCAATTAGATATTATTTCTTTTAAAAAAAACTACTTAAAGTGCGTTTCCTAAGTATAATTTCAGTTTTCGAACTATGATTGTAACTTAATTTTCTAATTAGGGTATATAAGGGCGTACATCACTCTAGTTACATCTTGCATATAGATAGCCCAAGAATTTTTTCCATAACTTTCTCACAATGGCATCTAGTCCCAAACGAAACACAGCTTGTGTTATGAGTACTAGACAACTGATGAACATAGTTATACATAGGAATATAGATGCCACACCATTTTGCTAAATCAAGGTAATGAGATGCATATCTAATTAGCTTGATCCTGCAAAGTGATGTGGCGCTAATGACAAAACAATTATCTACTTATTTATTTGGTAAAATACTTTTTTTTTATTTAAAGGCTTTTGTATTTATTCAATTTGTCATATTTTGAATACCGGGCTGCTATTTAACTGATAAACCAAAAAGGGGTAAAATGATGAAATTAAGTCAAGTCTTAAATTGATTTTATTCTTTTCAACATTATCCAAACAGAATCCAAATTTTCCTGTCGCTATCTCAACGAAAATAATTTCTAAAAATCCTAGACCGATAAACAACGAAATTTTTTTTACTGACACAAAGCTAAATAATTCTTGAAATCTGCGCGTCTGGCTTACACTACAGGAGCACAATCACTGCAAGAAGCAAGTAGTATGTTTCAGCAAAAAATAAACGGGCAGAACGACCGCCATTCAAAATAAATCAACTCTTTTGAAAACCAAATTCTGATTCAATTATGAAACTTCTTAGGGCAGAGAGTTATACTAGAATTGGAAAAAAAGCAGAACCCACCAATAAAATGCTAATGTTATGCCACAAACATTCAAAATTATCTAATTTTTAAATATGTTCAATAATTTGCGTGGCTCATAAAGTGTTACAAATCTGTCACTTATTGTGGATACTTCATGTTCTATATATATATGTCGTAGAATAATTTGATACTTCGAATCTTCGCGAAAATCCTAGGGGTTTTGCGAAAACGCGGATAATTAGACATAGGCGAAAAATTATCAAATCTTACTGGACAAAGTCAGGATTTTTGCGAAAATACTCGTTATTATAGCAATATTGCGAAACGAAACGCTGGCTGTTATGAAATAAGAACGCTGATTGGTCGGTCAGCGCGTTCAATAAGAGATCGTCTCTGATTGGTTGACGTCTTAAATGTCAATCATTTGTTGCCGCACGTTATTTGTTTACGTTTGTGTCTGAGTTAAATTGCAGAAGTGTTTTGTTTTTTATCGTAAATAGTGTACCTACTTGGACTTAAATAAAGTGGTAAATAAAAGTGCTACACGGATGTACATAGTGTCATATATCATAAAAGTCTTAGTCAACCACTCAACAACAACAATGCTTTCGAGATTGGTTTAGCGGTGTTTTGTTTGTCATCTCTATGATACAATACTTGAAGTTAATCATCGGCAAACTAGGAACCAATTAGAAGTCAGCCAGCAAAATTGTAGCCAATCAGTGTTGAGCACATCAAATCTTACTATAGTAACGAGTATTTTCGCAAAAATCCTGACTTTGTCCAGTAAGATTTGATAATTTTTCGCCTATGTCTAATTATCCGCGTTTTCGCAAAACCCCTAGGATTTTCGCGAAGATTCGAAGTATCAAATTATCCTACGACATATACACCGTGTTGTTTTCTACACCGGCAAAGATATATGTGATTTTGTTATATATTACCATTGAGTTATAATGTACTTGTAGGGGTAAGGACCCAATTATCAGCACTTTAAGAGTTAGTCTTAACTTAATCCCGTTTATCTCATTTATAAATACTCGTTCACCCGTTATGACGAGTTTGCTAGTTTTAATATTTAATCAGAAAGATGATATTTGAAAAAAATAAAGGTTTATCTTTATCCAATTTCTTTTTAGATGGGTAAGAGTAAAAAATGACTATTGCACCATTTACTAGCACCATCACCACCAATTACAAGCATACAGAGAACCAATTAACAGCACTGTGATAGTGGTATTGAAATTATATGAAATAAAAACGATATTTATCAATAATTATAATCATTTTATAAATTTTCGTTTGTGTACTTTTTTTCTTTCATTTGGTGTATTTACTTCCTTTGGTTTCATGGTAGGTGGGTCTGAAAAAAGGAAAAATGATGAAATGCTACGTGAACCAAATTATCAGCATGCTTTTGATCCATTATCAGCACTTTGCTGCCAAATTGCAAATGCGGTTTCAGCAGCATGCTAAGATTTGTATTCCGAAGACATATAAACTAAAAAAATAGTGAATTCTATCTACCTAAGTATAAAATAACACAGTTTTTAATCAAAAAAATATATGGAACTAGTGTTTACGTAATATTTATCATTTATCAGCTCCAGTGCTGATAATTTAGAATTTGAAAAATATTAGATCTATATATCAGCACCACATTTTTTACCAATATATTACCATAACATCAAACTATTAATTTCAAATTATCCTCATAAACTATCTAAGAAATCAGAGAAATCAAAAGTTTCAGTATAAAGCCCTTAAAAGAACTAAAATATTATAAAATATAAACACGTGAATTTACCTTCGATCACAAGGAACAGGCAAAAATAAGAGCAACTGCTGAACACGAACGTTTCTTCACTAAATTACCGCCAGTTTGAAGTTGGAAAGTATTATTATTTCTAGAAGTAGGATTCTAAAAACATCTACTTATTTATCTATTAAAGTGATAACCCAAATTATTTGATGAAAACCTTACAATTGTACTATTTATGCGGAGTGCTGATTATTTGGTGCAGTGCTACCGTTTGGGTTATTTACCCTATATTACTCGTAAAATCTTCACCATATATTCAGATATACAATTACCTATATTCTTTTCCATGTACAGTGACAAAAATTTTAAAGGAAATCATGAAATAGGTAACTTCTCCCGCTAAGTTTAACGAAAGATAATTTAATATTTTGACTGACTAAATCCTGCCTGTGGAATATAGACAGGTTTTAGTCAGTCAATGAAGATGTTTAGGAAAAATCAAAATTCGCCGACAGGACTTTACGTTGACGTTTAACGTTTGAAGTTACTGTTAAACTAATGTTTTGACGAGTGCCTGGACCTGACACCTCAGTGTGACCACCTGGCGAACATCATTTTAGTACACTGTCATTGCCTTTAGCGTTCCAAGGTTGTAGTAACTCTAGCCGCAAAAAACTTGAACCGAGCGCCGCACTTCGCTCCTTGCGAATGAATGCCAAAAAAACCCAACCCTTTCTACAAAACGCAAGTACGCATCACAAATAAGCAACAAATCAATTTAATCCATCGCACAGAGGTCGGTGAGAAGCGGCAATTATCTGTTATTCATTGTAATAATATCTTGCATTGTTGGGGGGCGCGTTATCGGGGGTCGGCAGGACCATAAAAACGAGCTTATGCCGCCAGTCTAACTCGAGTGCGGACAATATAGAGCTGTTGTTGCGAAATGGGGGCTAATTGTCTGACTTGAGTTTGTGTGTGAATGGCTGGAGTTTTGCTGGAATTTTGGGTTGTTGGTGATTGATTTAGATGTTGGATGGAGATGAAAAAGGGAGGCCGAAGGAAATATGGATTTTTGTAAGGTCGAAAAATCAAATCATTTAATTACTAACCACTAAGTTTTTTCAGTTGCCTATTGCGTTCTAGGACCACGAGTGTCGTTTTCACATTTTTATCCATGGTTTTAGCAAAAAGAAGATATGGATAAGAAAAAAAAGTGAGTTAGTGATGGAGTGGCAGATGTCAGGACAGAATAGAAGAAACAAACGGGCTGTGCTAACCCTGAACAACGCGGGACAAAGGCAGGAAAATGATGATATAGATTGAGTTAAATAGCTTTTTTTGGGGCATTAAATAACTTCTTCCGCTCTCAGTAGAAGGAAACCCACCCTTGTTACTTGAGTTACTCTTTGCGCTACAGGGCCACGGTAATTCTTTCTAAAAATTTTGCAGCTATAAGTAAGACTTATAATAAAGAACAACTAACCTTGACTACAATGGTTTTAATTTGTATTGCAACTTGCAACCAAGTCTCTATATTGTTCAACCGAAGACTTATTATGAACAAATATTTTTTAAAGTGATATATGTAAACAAAACTCAACAAAATGAAATAAAATTTGTTAATGATTTTTTATTGATTTCTTAATATACCATTATTATGTTTTAAAAACTAAGAACAAAATTAAATTACTTACTTTAAAATATAATATCTACATCATAAAACTCGTCGTATTAACATTTCTATATAAGGTGGAGCAGTAAGAATTAATTTGTTAGGGTTGAGTTTATTAGCGGGGCGTAAGGCCGGGCGCACGCTACACGTCAGAAATCATTTGTTACGAATATCTTACTTAAACGCTTATTGTGCGATGGCTCTTAATAACATTCCGTTTTTACCGTCGCCTTCGTTCGCGGGAATATTATCGTCAAAAACTGTATTTTGAAGGTAGTTTCCTAAAATAACTAAAAAAGTAATGACAGTCCCGTTCCCGTAAAAGGTGCCCGTTCACCTTGGCTCCTGCTTTCCGGAATGTATCCCTGGAATGCACCGACCGCCTTCAGCTCTTGGGAGTTGAAATTTCCTCCGATCTGAACTTTGGGCGGTTCATTGAGTCCAAGGCCAAGATGGCTGCTAGGAAACTCGGCGTTTTGGCAAAGGTCCGGCAGTACTTCACACCGGGACAGCTTCTAATGTTATACAAAGCACAGGTCCGATCGTGTGTGGAGTACTGCAGCCACATATGGGCTGGAGCTGCAAAATGCCACCTGGCAGCTTTGGACTCAGTGGAAAGGCGTGCAAAGAGGCTAATTGGGGATCCAGATTTGGCTAACTCCAATCTACAAAGCCTTGAGCACAGGCGCAGGGTAGCCAGCCTTTCGATTTTTTACAGGATGCATTTCGGAGAGTGTGCGCAGGAATTGCATGAATTGATTCCGCCATCCCCTTTCCACCATCGGACAAACCGTCGTACGGCGGGTATCCACCCTTACGTTGTCCAAACCTTTACGGTCCGGACTAAGCGTTTCGCCTCGTCCTTCATACCGCGTACATCGAGGGACTGGAACAATCTGCCTGCTGCGATTTTTCCGTCTGATTATGATTTGGGTGTCTTCAAGGCTAGAGTGAATAGGCTTTTAATAAGCTAGTGCGCCTCACCATCGACGATTGCATCACTGCTTACCATCAGGTGGGATCGCAGTCAAGCACTAGTTTATAACGACTAAAAAAAAAAAAAAAAAAGTCTTAATTGTTCGTTTAGATTAGAATTTGTGGCAAATTTCAAGTTTATTAACTCACGGAATAAGATTCTCCCATACAACTTTAGCGGGTTTGAAATCATTTTGCAGGAGTAATTTTTAATCTACTTATTTAGTTTATTATTAATACAGACGCTCCTCGTATAATACTGATATTCAGCTAAATCCGGCTTGACTGGAAGCCGACCCCAATATATTGGGAAAAGGCTAGGCAGATGAGGATGATTTAGGTTACTATTAATGTATGTTAAGTTTTAAGCTATTGCTCAACCAATATTTTTTTATATACAAACAAATATGCCCCTTTTAAAACCCCATAAAAGATACACGTATTTAAAAAAAATCTGTTCTTAGTGCTCGCCTACGTCATAAAAAGCAACCTCGTGTAAAATACAGGAAAATTATCACGGTTTTAGCCCTGTAGTTACAGCTTTGCGTTGATATGACAGTCAGTCAGTTTCCCCTTTTATATATATCACAAAAATCTAAATAAGTCATATAGATGACATAAAAACATAATGTACCTATATCTCCAACAAATAATCCTTAACCTACCATTGACTGAAGATAGTGACAATCAAATGATTTTATTGTTAGAATCAATATACTATGATGTCACAAGTCAGTATAAAGCGTTCTTTGTAAGGCTATAGTTATTTTAACTTATTTGTTGGAGATAACAATATGTACTGTTGTTGATAAATGATATATAAAGGGTATTGTGAAGACGTTTGTTTGATTTCCACGTGGGGAATGAGAATGTGGGTTATCTGATTCATGGTGGTACGTTTTAGTAAATTTTCCTTAGATTTGCATTTAAAAGTGTAACACATTATCTTACGTACGACCCTCTGTTCTAATAAGCCCGGCTTTTTTACAGGTTTTTGTAACTACTTTTTTACAGTGGGAAATTATTAAATTCTCCCGCTCTGGGTACAGCGAGAGGTCGTGTTAAACTTTGGCTGTCTACCAGCAATAGGTAGCTAACTTCATAGCTTTTGAGGCACGTAAAGTTGTCAGTAAAAGCGTAGGGATCCAGCAGGGCCGATGCCCACTAGGGCAGCTGAAAATATCTATCACAAAGTATCTACAATAAAAGTCTGACACCTATAATAAAGATCCTGCTCCATCCTAGAGCGATAGAAGTCATTGGAAGATTTCTGACTCTTGGGAGAAGATAATGTATTCATTGATCAGTAAACACGTTTAGAATTAACACCACCCGCAGGTAATAACGTAAAATAAAAGTCGGTGAAAGAGTGATGACTGAGAGGATTAGTTCATGAATCCCCGACCGGTCCTATGAGACCGCGGTGTTATATTGTTTTACTATTGTGTCTCGTTTTGTAGGTATGTGATATGTTAAATATTTGTTTCCTGTTTGGGGCGTGAGATATTTCTAATCGTAAGTCGTAGAAGACCACATCAAAAAATACCTTGACGTGTGTTGTTTGGGCAAAAACTCGTCATTATGGAACTATTGTAACAGTCTAAAATGACATCAACGATCTAAAACTCGAGTTGCGACTCGGAACCTATTCACAAGGTCGAGTTGCAGCTGCAGCTTCTAGTGCAGCCTTTTCTTTAGGGCTTTTAAGACTCGCGTACTCTTAGACCTCGAGGTTTACAGGTCCACTAGCCTTGACTCGGTTTTCCCAATCAAAACTAATTTTTCTCAACACCTTCCACCCGATATGGATGGAACACTACTTTGCACCCTATATGGATGAATAGAGCGATAGAGGAAGGCCAAAGAAAAGATGAATGGATTGTATGAGGAGTGATATGAAAGAAAAGAAAATAGTGATGACACGACGGAATGGAAGTCCAATACAAATTGTGCCGACACCAGATAACGGGACAAGGGCAGGAAGATGATGGTAATCGAAGAACTAGAACAATTTGCCTGCTGCGGTCAGCTCGTCCTATTATAATTTAGGTGCTTTCAAGGCTGGAGTCAATAGACTCTTAATAAACCTGTGCTCTTCACCATCAAGCGGGCTCACAGTTCAGCACTAGTTTATATTATCTACACTAATATAATAAAGAGGTAAAGTTTGTTTTTTTGTTTGTATGAGGTAATCTGTGGAAGTACTGGACCGATTGCTAAAATTTTAGCCAATTACCAATAGAAAGCTGCTGTATTCCTGAGTGACATGAGGCTATATTTTATGTACGCGGGCGAAGCTGCGGGCTAAAGCTAGTTAAAAATAAAGATGACTTTGCACCCGCAGAAATGGTCCTATTAGTCCTTTGGTCCCAAAAATACTTACAAAGACTATAACAGGAAGTTCTTGATAGCAATAAACGATTGCTCAATGGCCCGAGACTGTGTATCGCATGTTATTTAGTGACCGTTATTGGATCCTCGGATTATGTGGCCCGATCAAACAACGTCGATAAAGCGAGCATGGCGGTAAACACTGGCGCGACTTACACCATTGTGTGACCGATAACGATGGAAGACACCATCGTGGGCCAGCGTTTAACTGTTGCTTTAGATTTGGATCTATAGTCGGATATATTGATTTTATTCATTTTTTTGTTATATCGTCGTTATAAGAATTCATTTCTTAATAATGGATTATAATCTAACCTTAATGAAGAGAGAAGAAATTTTACTCTAACTTACTATTTTTTTATTGGTATGAACTAGTGCTTGACCGCGATCTCACCGGATGGTAAACAGTGATGCAATCGTTAATGGTGAAGCGCATTAGTTTATTAAGAGCCTATTTACTGTAGCCTTGAAGACACCAAAATTATAATCGGACGGGAAGACCGTAGCAAGAAATTATACGTTATAGATTATATTAAATGAAACAATAGCAATATTTTTACACTTTTATACAAACCCACTTCCTTGGAGTTTGATATTGTCTATGTCGTAACGTACACTTTTGTCATAAAAGGAAATCTTTAGCAAAATTTCACGCTCCTAGTAGTAGTAGTATACCAGGTGGATTGTCTCAACCTTCACATATCTGTAATGTGTATTCATGGGCTCCCAAATCGTCAACGGCGCATTCTGTTTCACGCGCGCCTCAAGGAGATTCCAGCAAACTGTAGGGGCCAGCAGGATCGAAGCCTCTGGGGCCATGGATCGCGGATTCCGATAGGGAAGCTCCGAAGCTTCGATGACCCTAGATCGAAGGCAACGAATGAACGGTTTATTCAGTAAAAGTCTGATACTGCCGTTCCGCCCAACAGCGGGAAAAGTAATTCTGATGATACTCAACTGGCAAAAAAAATAGGCTTCAGCAAATTTTTTTATGGTGGCGGTGATGAGTTCCATTTTAAGGTCACTCAAATAAACTAATCATCATCTGCCTAGCCTTTTCCCAACTATATATTGAAGTTGGCTTCCAGTCAAGCCGGATTTAGCTGAATACCAGTATTTTACGAGGAGCGGCTGCCTACCAGACCTCCACAACCCATTAACTGGGGTAACACGGTACTTCATGGCAAGACTGGAGTCAGATTTACTGGCTTCTGACTATCCGTAACGACTGCCAAAGATCTCCAAATGACAGCCGGGACCAACGGCTTAACGTGCTTTCCGAGGCACGGAGGAAACTCGCTATGTTAAAATGGTCACCCATCCACAGACCAACCTAGGCAAGCGTTGCTTAACCTTGAAGATCGACCTGTGCGGCTATTATTATCTAGCCACGAGCTCCTCAAACTCAAATAAACTAATAATTCTGTAAATGTGATTCATATTGCCAGTTCACGCGCGAACGGCTGAACGGACTTAGGTCAAAATATTTTTTTTTATTCCGAAATGATGTTTTCTTAGGATAATTTTCTACTTTGACACGTGTAAAACCGCTAGCAGTAGCTGGAATTCTATAATAAAGTTTATTTCTAAACATTATTTAAAAAGCTAATAGCATATGAACCACAAAGGAACCAATGTGTATCGATTGAAATGGCGCTAAAATAACCGGATGCAGTCTTGAAAAAGGCGTCACACTTTAAATGCGTAGCAGGTAGTCTCTCATACCCAAATATTGGCAAACCTAAAACTCTAGTTCACCGATTCGCCCCTTGCTTGAATAACACATGATTCTTAAAAAAAACCTATAATATACGACAATCACACAACACTATCGTCACCAATAAGGGCATGAATAAAAAAACCAATATACTCGTAACTTCTTATTGACGTTCCAAATTCAATATACAAGCGATGTTCGATATCAAGAATCTTAGTACAAATATCTCGATATCGATATTTACCGAATTCGATTAGCTCCATAGAAAAAATACGCCAAAAGACGTGTCTGATAAAACGCATCGATAGGTTTTTTCTTGACCAAAGATATTGTGTTATTTTCCTTAGCGATATCATGTTTATTTGGTTAACAAACTGTAATGAAAGAAGTGATAGTGTCAGGTTCGTCGACCTCAAGTTTTTTGGTTCGGAAGATAGGACAGTTTCTGTCAATGCTGATAATGCTGTTTGGTGTGAATGGGTAGCTACTCGTGTATCGAATATTGTGATACGATTTATAGAAGATTTTAAATAGATATAGATTAGGTAGTTTATATTTACGAGTATAGTCCGTCCAATGAAAGCGCGACCTGAGAAAAAAAGGTTTTAATTCAAAAAAATTGTATGTGGTATTACTAACTACTATGAGAATCATGTCTTGACACTTCACAATTTTTTTTATTTCCTACATATTGCGGCTAAATAGTGTTGCCAATTAAATAAAAAAAACTCCAAGTCGCGCTTTCATTAGACGCACTCTATTACTAGCTTCTGCCAGTAGCGTCACTCGCGTAATAGTAGGTTTCTCTAGAGGAATTAAACCCCCGTTTCAACCACGCTTCTAGTCTTGGTAATTTCGACTGTGTTTTAATATGTGAGTCAGTTTCTTCTTATATATTAGATATATCCTTAATATGACATGACAATCACATTTTTACAATAACATTTTTAAAATTCTTGATTAATTCAATAATTTATAATATCAATAACATTTAAAACATTTACATAAAACATATTAATAATATTGTCATTAATTAATTCTTTATTATTACAGTTACATACATGGATTAATATTTAAAAACATTACAATTCCTACAAATAAATAAATACTATTTCAAGCAATTGCAATGAGTCAAGCATCAATTTATTCGTCATTTGTTACTTTATCATTATTAAAGCTAGCCCGTATTATCCCACCGCTGAGCAAACATTCAATACATTCCCTTCATTCTTTCCGCTATCTCCTTCGTGGTCTACCGCAGAATTAATTGTAGAAATACTTTACAAGACTAAGTAGGTACTTCATTTAACTAAAGATATTGACTTGTAAATAAAATAATAATTTTAACAATTAAATATTGTCATGAACTTTAATTAAACTTAGGACTTTTACAAAATATATTATGCATCATCATCTGCCTAGCCTTTTCCCAACTATATTGGGGTCGGCTTACAGTCAAGCCGGATTTAGCTGAATACCAGTATTTTACGAGGAGCGGCTGTCTACCAGACCTCCACAACCCATTAACTGGGGTAATACGGTACTTCATGGCAAGACTGGAGTCAGATTTACTGGCTTCTGACTATCCGTAACGACTGCCAAAGATCTACAAATGACAGCCGGGACCTACAGCTTAACGTGCTTTCCGAGGCACGGAGGAAACTCGTTATGTTAAGATGGTCACCCATCCGCAAACCAACCTTGACAAGCGTTGCTTAACCTTGAAGATCGATCTGTGCGGCTGTTATTATATAGCCACGAGCTCCTCGAAAACAAACTACCTATATTATGCATACTTATTATAAATGACTCAAATTGTTACCGTTCTTGGTAATTTATAGTTACGCTACACTGACAATAAAGCTAAACGTTGGACGCGCCTTTTTAGAACATATCGTCACAATCTGGCTAAAAGCGAGGTAGCCGCATTACATAACACCGACGTTTTTCAATCCGGCACACTAACCTATAGTGCGGCACAATACGATCAAATTCTCAAACCCCATTCCTCTTTGTTCTTTTTGTCGGGAGAAACTTTTAGAAAATATCTCAAGATCTAACAAAGAAATGAACCAGTGCCAAATGAACCAATAGTGATTGTACTGAAAGAAAACCCAAATATGTCTGGATTATGCTAGCCTTTGCGCATTACCTATTACCCAAAGGGCCACTGAAGAAATACAAAGATTTTAATCAGTCTGACAGTTGCTCTCTGTATCACCCAGATCTGGAGAGGTTTTCATAAAAAACTGAAAGAAAGACTTGTTGAAAAACTTATCCGTATTTTATTGTTCTAAGACTTTAATTAACAAAATGTATCACAAACATAATCTTCATTCTACCTTTACACATCATGGAATCTGCAGAAAACCTGAACGTATTATAATTGCGGAATTATTTCCTACACTGATAGCTGAATCGTCTCAGAATTATCATTTCCTAACTTCATATTAATATGTATATATTTATATATATATATATATATTGGTATTTATTATATTGAATATATATGTATGTTTATTTTAACTCTATTATATATACCCTTTATACTTACTTTTGTCTTCTAGATTACATTGACTTTTTATGCACCTACCATATTGTCTCTTCACCACCCTAGGTTGACTGGTAGAGAATGCCTATGGCATTAAGTCCGCCTTTGTACAATGCGTTGCATAAAGAATAAATAAATAAATAAATAAATAAATTGCAATCAAAGAAATTACCTCAAATCAAACAACAGTAAACACGGCAGCACTTATCGCAAATTAAATAAAAAAATAAATCTTAATCCGCTACACAATTAGACTCAACAAACATTCACATTCAAACCTCAGCGCATTGACGAACTATCATCCGCCAGCGTGGTCCACTCGAATAATTACAATCGACTCGCTGACAATCGCGATTCTATCACAAAGCTCGCATAATCGGACGCTGTGTCGACTCATTCCCAACACTACAAGGCGTAAACACACACACCCGCATTCCAAATTCAACTCTGTTGCGTAACAATACAATACGATTTTGCTTACATTTCGAATGCACATAGTGCAGTGGTATACACAGATACCCGATTGTGACTGGGACAATGCAATAATCCGGGCATTGTTGAATCGACATTGTTGTTTTAAGGGCGGCCAGGCGTCGCGACAATTGCACGCTTTATTGCATAAATAATAATGTTATATCGCCCAGCGGCGTTTCATTGTGGCATTTTGACGCTAAACTTATAGTATTGTGTGGCGAATTGAGTTATGCTTTCGATTTCAGAGGTGTCGGATATCTTCCGCGTTTGTTTTTGCTGATAATACTCGAAGTGTTGATGTTTGGTCAAGAGCGACGCGGATACAGAGAGCCTGACGTGAGAGCCAACAATCGTGATGCGAAAGATAAAGTTTATTCAGAAATCAGGCTCTTTAGAATTCAAAATTTAAACGCAGCAATAATCAGGGTCTAGACCTAAACAAAACACCAAAATACTGATTTTTTAATCCAATAGGAAATTAATTATATGGTTTCTAAAATTTCATGACATTTTGATAACTTGACACCGGTTCAGGTTTCGGAAAATTACGAAAACGTTTGTACTGCTTCCGTGGAGCAGACGACCACTTTAAACTTTACATACAATTTAGCAAATTAGTAAACAAACATTTCTCTTTCTTCCTAGGGCACTACACATGAAAGAACACCCGGACTACAAATACCGTCCTCGACGAAAGCCGAAACCGCTTGTCAAGAAGGAGCCGAAATTCGGTTTCGGCATCAACGGCTTGATGGCGCCAGTACCGAGACTGGTGACACCGTCGGTACCGCACCCGGGACATCCGCAGTTGCACTCGATGCCCCATCACTTGATGGCGGACAAGCCGGAGTTGAGCAGAGCCCTGTTCCCACCGCTGCCCTATCCATTCTACCCGTTTGCGAAGATACCATCTGATGATGGCAAGCTAGCTGCCGAGCTGGCGCATTTGCAGGTAATCTACAATAAGGTATTGATTTTAAAATATGTATTTAGTTTAGTGATAAGTCAGCAGCCTACATGAATGTGATTGTCAGTTATACTGTCAGCAATCAAAGCCTTGACCATTATCTGAAGGATTCAACATTATTACATGCATAATTATCCTCTTTTAGAAGACGATAGCTTTATTTCACTATACCTACTCATGTTTAACTTAAAATTGTCCCTTTTTATTAAATGTTTAATTCCAAATGAACCCCTTCTTATAATTATAACAAGACACGTGTCTAATATTCTCCTTCTCTCCACAGGCACTGTATGGCGGCGCACTATACAGCAGTGCTCTCTACAGCAGCGCGCTATCCCCTTGCGGCTGTCCTCCTCGCCGGACGCCGTCCCCTCCCCCCGCCGACGTCAAGCGCCCCGTCGCCTACGTCCTCATGAAGAGCGACGAGGAACCGCCCCAACACGTCATCTGAAGGCCGGTCGCGCTCCCGGCGAGGGTCTGGCCCTCGCACTGGGAGCGACCTTCCACCTCCGTACAGGAGCGCGATACTAGCTCACCTGACAGTGTCTAAGACTGATTGGAAGGTATAGACTATTATTTTGTGAATAGGGATGAGACAGTTTCGGCCATTAGGTCAGTTTCGGCGATAAGTGGTTTCGGTTTTCGGGAAAGTGAATTTAAGCGTAATCTTGTTTAAATAAAATGTTGAATGTTGGAATGGTGCTGAACGTGACATGAATTTTCAATTAATGATGTGCAATCAATGTTACTGTTAATGTGCAATGTACCTACTTTTAGTTTCTCGTGAGGCGCACCTCGCACTTTGAATAGATAACATATCATAGAATTTACTCTTCAACTGTGTATGTAATTGATAGACATTAGTTAGGTGAATTAATGTCAATTTTGTAAAAAGACTATTGTATTACGTGTACGCAGTGTAGCTGGGTTTTTATTTTCATCTAACCCAAGTTAAGTTTGACTTTCAGTTATTTGTTGAAATAATCTCACGGTTTTTTAAACTCTCTTGGTATCGACACCGGATTTTTCTATAAATGTAGCCCAACACTAATGCATTAAATGTATTTAATCACTAATAAATTGTAGTGCAATATTGTATCTATGTAATCAAAACACATCAATATACTAACATAAATAAGACTTTGACACGAATCATAATTATTAAATGTTTTTTGATTAACACTATTTCCTCTATATTTTTTATTTAGTGTTATTAATTATAGCGAAAAAATATTGATATTGGAGGTAATAGTGTGAATTAAAATGAAACTATAAAGATGTAAATAAAACTTGTAAATACTTGTATGTACTTAGTTATTGTTCTGTTTTAGCAAATAAAATAAGTACATACTTTAATTATTAATCATTTTTATACATTATGTTTAAATAATGTATCCGTTTAAAATGTTTTTATTTGATGATTCTTGTAGTAATTAATATCAATGTATGTATAATAACAATCAATGAATATAGTAATGAATAAAGTAATCAGTTTCAAATATTTACATAAATTAATTTTTAACTTATTTTTAACTTGTTAATACGCAAACCTTCCTTTTTTTATTTTATGAAGCATTTCATTAATTAAGTTTTTATTTTAAGCTGAATCTAAAATTTATATTTTAAGTTTTAATATTGTTTTAAGATAGTAGTAAATTTTGAGAGCAATGTATGACAAACTGATATAACGCGTTGTTTTAAACGATTTTAATGTTATTTAAAAAAAAAAGACTAATACCAACTAACAAAAAAATCAATAAATAAAATATAATTAACGATTATTCGAAATACCTCTCTCCATAGTAAGTATAAACGGGGGTAGCTTGCTGTATTTGTCTGTCATTTGTCTTCAAACCACATAACTTGGGTAGTTGGGACTGGCTCCCAATATTTTCATGTTTTATTAACAGAGTTATTTGTAAAAAGATACCGGTCTGCCGAAACCGAATGTAATAGAAATACACATCACTAATTTTTTGTACAAATTGGCGTAAAAGAAAATTATACGACAAAATGTAGGAAATTAGTATCTAATGTTTCATATATAAGTTATGTTTAATTTGCCCACCGATCAATTTTAATTATGGATAGATAATATTTAATAATTGATCTTATTTAATAGTTATAAAATAATGTTTGTATATTACAATGGAAGAATTATTGTTGATATTATGTTATTGTTATAATTTAAGTTTTGTTTCTTGAAGTTTTTAGTTATATTCAACGAATGTTTGATTTTTATATGATACGAATAATAAATGATACATCAGAATAAATCTAATTGTTTTAGTGTAGAGTAACCCTACCGCATTCCTGGAATGCAAAGGCCAACTGATGGTACACGTGTGTGTTTTAGTCAGCAAAACTCTGAACTTATGCTTCATCAAAACTGAGAGAAGTTTTTCTTTTAATTTTTTGATTCTTGGTATAATTAGTAGGTATAGCTAACGAATATTTATAATTATCAACACTAATTGATCATTTCTCATTCTACATACCTACTGAAACAAAACTATTGAAGAATCACCAAACTTAAGAGATAGTGGCCAGGACACATTACTCGCAGAACAAATGGTCGATGGGGCTGAAAGGATTTGGAATGATATCCGCGCTCTAAGAGACGAAGCGTTAGAAGGCCTCCCATAAGGTGAACAAATGACCTAGTGAAAATCGAAGAAATGCAATGGAGGCGAGATTCACAAGACCTTCGTAGTAGAAACACTTGAGAGAGGCCTATCCTTCTAGGGTCCAGTTGTGGACGTCCTTCGGCTGAAATGATGATGACTGAAGCAAAAATTAATATTCGTATGTATTTTTTAATTGTTATAAACTGCGCTTTACTGCGATCCTACCTGTTGGTAAGCAGTGATGTAATCGTTTATGGTGAAGCGCACTAGTTTATTAAGAGCCTATTTACTCAAGCCACCTAAGACACCTAAATTATAATCAGGCAAATTGTTCGAGTTAGAGTAGGTATAGTAATTTGTATTATAATAAATAGTGTTGTTATTATAATACAAACTGAAGGTAATACATTATTCTTTTTTATTTCAAAAAATTACACTTCATTAACTCCCAAAAACAATTTAAAAAAGATTAAACCTCCAATCGCCATGTGTTGTACGAGCCACTTGAAAAGTCAGCGGCGCGAGTATTTCTTTAAACAGAGGGGCTGAGAGGGGCCCCGGATTAAATACGAAACATACTCAATTATCGGCGAATAAACACTCAAGTGTGAACAATAAGGGGACACATGGCCGCTTAGGGGAAACGGGGGATTTCACGGTTTTTAGCTTATAGCATTTGTAGGAAAATAAGGGGATGTGGTGTTAGTTTTTCAGTTGGAGTTGTAAAACCGATCAAATGATTTTTGTAGTTCAATCCCCAAATCTAGTCTCGAAGATTTTTCTAAATTCCAAAATAGTACTTTTTTTATATTACATAAATCAGTGCTTGACTGCAATCCCACCTGATGGTTAGCAGTGATGCAGTCGTTGATGGTGAGGCGTACTAGTTTATTAAGAGCCTATTCATTTTAACAGTTTTCTGAATTTTTCCTGAAAGAACTTACCTCATGTCACATTGCAGGATTCTAGGTCAACGGGAAGAATGTTTTGGTTTCCTAGCGAGTGCCAAAATATGTACCTAAACGGATCATAAGTGGCCTTAGATTGCGTAGACTTAGAAGTCAGCTCTGTGTTTGGCTCCCAAGAGTTGTCATTAATGCTGCAGTGACTCACAGATTGACGAGAATGGAAGAATAAATAAGGTTAAAATAAAAAGAAAATAAGTACTCAAATGGAAAAACTTAATTATAATTAGATTATGCTTGTTGACACTTGACACACTCTTTGGCAGTCGTTACGGATAGTCAGAAGCCAGTAAATCTGACTCCAGTCTTGCCATGAAATATCCAGTTAATGGGTTGTGGTAGGCAGCCCCTCCTCGTAAAATACTGGTATTCAGCTAAATCCGGCTTGACTGGAAGCCGACCCCAATATAGTTGGGAAAAGGCTAGGCAGATGATGATGATGCTTGTTGACACATCGCGTGACCCAGGGGCTGGCTTTTACCGCGGATGATTGCAATGCCATACAGCGTGGCAATACCGCTAGTGTTTTGGACACATTACCAGTCGACACCGATGTGGAAGAGTTTTTTGACGCCATATTTCATTCCTGTTTACTTGTAATTAGTTATTTTTTATTTTTATTATTTTATATAAATATAATTTATTTAGATAGCTTTTAATAGCTGTTAATGAATAACATTAAAATCTAGATCAAAAATGAAATCGAAAAATCACATTTGTACATAATACAGAAATCACTTAAAACAGTCTCTTATCTAAAAAAATATAAAAAGTATCTATCTGCCAAATCTCATAAACCACCCTAAAAATTAAATCATTGAAAAAACGGTTTAAACGCCATCGTTGCGCGATAGAGCGCACATTTAAGTTATAGGCAATTAATATTTTATTCATGTACAATAAAAAGACAATAATCACAGTTTATGTATCGGCCCCGGGGCGATTAGAGGCGCGATCGCGGCGGGGGGCGCCGTGATGCTACTGGTTGTAGGGTGACCAAGTGGAAGATGGTGACGGGATTGAACTATGAAAATAAAAGAAAAGTTTCTTTAAGTTAGAAAATAAAATAGAATAGTACAAAAATTGATAATGTATTAAATAATGTTTCACATTTATTGCTATTTATTTATTAATTATTAATTGCCATTTTTTTAATATTACACCAAATACCGGAACCACGGTCAAGCACTAGTTTAAATCAAATAAAAAAGTGGTTTGGAAAGTTTTAAAGGATCAGAGGAATAGTTATGTCAATTTGAGTTTCTGTTATTATTTTCTGAGAGAGCTATAGAGCAAAATAGTTTGAAAATTAAGAGATCTATTCATCTTTCTGTGATTGATTATGTGTGCGTTACTTGTTGAAATGGCATTGAAAAGCTACTTCATTATTATAAGTAGGTACCTACTTACTGTATTTTATAAAATTCATTCTCCAATTTCACAAATAATGCACTAAAAGCAGCAACTACAGTACGATTTATTAATAAAATAAAAAGAACGAAAAAGCTATTATATATAAAAAATGTCGAATAAGACCTCAGACCCCTTCCATGTTTCAATAAACCATGGCCACCCCAAACCCCACAAACAAACACCCTTTACCAGCTAATTGCGGAGGTGGCGCGATCGCTATTACATTCACCATAAAGCCACGGCTCCACAGATCACCCTGTAGCAGTGTCGCAGATTTGTGGCAGATGTACTTACGCCGTTTTATTGTACGCGCAATTATTGGCATTTTAGGGCGTGAATTTTTATTTTTCTGATTTTGATGGGCAGGTTAACGAGGATATTTTGTCAAGATATTTTATTACCTATAGTAGTATAGTGCTCTGTTATCAACGGATATCGTGGATTTATTTCTAAATTATAATTTAGATTTACACTAGGATTCAAATTTGATAAAACTGTGAATTTTTATGGAATTTATAACACGAGTGCCGAAAGAAGAATAAAAAATTCAAATATTGTGTCACACTAGTATTAAAAAGTTGAAAGTGTGTTTCTGTGTATTCACCATAAACCACGGTTCTACAGATCACCCTGTAGCAGTGTCGCAGATTTGTGGCAGATGTACTTACGCCGTTTTATTGTACGCGCAATTATGGCGCTTAGGTGTTATCGCCATTTTAGGGCATGGATTTTATTTCTGATTTTGATGGACAGGTTAACGAGGATATTTGGCCATGATGTTTTATTTTAGAAGTAAGGTACTTATTCTTTTAGGTCTTCTCGTTTAGCCTTTTACTGACTAAAACCCACTTCTACGATCCTACTTTGCTTTCGTTCCGGGCTCCGGGTTTTCCCTTTAGAAGCGAACCCTTGGCCGCAGAGGCCATAGGTTCTACTTGCTAGGCCCTACGGTTTTGCTGACATTTCTTTGAGACCTACTTGGAACACTACGCACAGACAAAATAGTATAGTACAGTGATATCGATGGATATCACATGAGAAACTTACTGTACATAAGGATATATTTCTATTAAAGTAAGGGCTATTTACAAATCCGTGATAAGACCTGTCATAATCTATGGATCAGAATGTTGGGCAGTGAAAAAGATGGATGAAAAGAGATTGCATGTAGCGGAGATGAGAATGTTGAGATGGAGAAATTGAGTGTCGAGAATGGATAAAGTTAGAAATGAGTATATTAGAGGAAGTTTGAAAGTAGCATTGATAAGTTGAAAGGAAATCGTTTGTCTTAGTATGGTCATGTGAAGAGGAGGGATGAAACGCATATTTCTAAAAGAGTTATGAATTTACATGTGGACGGATGGAGAGGAAGAGGGAGGCCAAAGAAACGATGGATGGACTGCGTGAAGACTGATAATATGAAAGCAAAGGGAGTCAGTGATGTAATGACGGGTGACAGGACAGAATGGAAGAAAAAAAAATGTTGCGCCGACCCCAAGTAATATGGGATAAGGGCAGGAAGAAGAAGAAAAAGATTGTACTCAAGATTTAATATGTAAAAGAATCGTTCCAGAATAACCTTAGATAGAAATACCTACATAGTTCACCTCGTTGTACGATCCTCTCATAAAATAAATATGTCTAAACTTAGTTAAGCCGGGGAGATTAAAAATAAAACTAGAAGAAAAATGCAATTCGCCCGCGGTCACAGACAGACAGATTGAAAATTATACTGAGGGGAAATTATATCAAGTAATAATCTACAACTTAGGGCGACAGGTCTGCCTTTATAGGATTTTATACAGTCTGGTACTGGATATAGCCTATTTCGAAAGCTAAAATTGGTTTGAGTGCTCATTTTTAGAACTGTGACTAATCAAAAACGATCACTTCTAGTTAGGATTTTTCTTTTCTTTTTGCTTGCTACAGTAATATATTCGTAGCACAGTATAATGCATAACGCATTGAATTGTCAAGTTTTGAAAGCGATGTGATATCGAAAGAGGTTACATGCTGCTATATCTCTTATTAGCTATGTCCACACTGTGCCCTTTCATCTTCAACTTTCGTTTTCATCTTTCTATTAAACTTTCGTTAGTTGCTTTCAGCAATTGAATGCGTTATGGAACGCATTATCCATCTGACATGGAATGACATGTATCACTGCGCGCGCAACACTTTCAACTGTCATTGCACATGCGTCAAAGGCATGCCCGACTTGCGCTGTTGACTGCGTCATGACGCATGCCCTTGTTGAACAAAAAAGGGCACAGTGTGGACATAGCTAATAACTTTCAAATGGGCAAGACAATTTAAGTGAAGTGAAGATCAGGGGTTGTTACAAATTGATTCCTAGCGGACACTGGACACTGTGTTGTAAGTGTAGTTTTGTATCTTAAGTGTATATGTGGGATTATTGAAACGGTAAAATTTCGGTAAAAAAAACCGAGAACTATAGTAGTATTGACGCTTGCCGAGAAGGCTGACTTGAAACATCTGCTGCCAAATACTGCAAAAATGCATTACGCGTGTTACATCTGTATACTAATGAAGAACAAATTTTTATCCTTAAAGTGTATTAGTTAGGTTATTTTTTTTATTTTTATTTCACTTACTGAATAGCACAAGCACTAACTTATCATCAGTGTAGTAACCCAAAATCCCCAATATTCCTCCTTCTCATGCCAATAACTGCAGCACACACTGATAAGTGGGCGACAATGCTGACAATGACTGTCATTTGTCAGTCGACGGCCACCCAGACCGTTTACTGACTGTCAGACATTCAGATGAAGCTGAATGATGGCCATTCAGGCTCGATCCATGAGGCTCTATGTAGGTAAGTGATAGATGCGATTTCAAACGGATTGGGATTGTGAAGTGAATTGCAGTGTAAAAGGTACTATTTTGATATCATTTTACTTACATAACAATAAATAATTGAAAAACTTGCTTTCTCAAGGAAAGTTTCAGTTTTTATATACAACACAAAATAAAGTTGAATTAAAATCTATTTCTTGTGCGGTAATAACAATAAAATATACAAAGCTCTTGAAAAGCCATCATCTAGATACATTTTTTCATGAATAATATGCAAAATAAAAACACTTACGGTTGACTGGTAGAAAATGCCTACGGCATTAAGTCCGCCTTTGTACGTTTTTGTGCATAAAGTATAAATAAATAAAATAAACTTAACCAATTAAAATTTCATATGCTTAATAAAAATATCCAATGTATGAAAAAAAATCGTGTGGTTGAGATATAATAAAATATAATATATAAATTATTTTGGGAAATTCTTCCTTGTACGTACAACGCGTACAACTAAGTAGTAGTGTTATTTATTCGGTATTTAACTCAACAGTGAATAGGTTACTTCTAGACAAGCGTGCTTCATCGTCGGCTATATCATTTTTAACTATCAGATAGGAAAGTAGTCAATAACGACCAAAGTCACTCATTTATTTATTCCCCGATCGGATATGGACACGGGCAGAGGCGTGGGTAGAAGTGTGAAAAAAACTCTCTTTTTCATTAATTAGGTACAACAGCGGGAGCTTTCCTCGCTGTAAATTATGTTTAAACATACCTACACGACTACCCAAATCATTAATTACTGAAGCTCAATATACCACAGACACCATAAACAAAATCACATCATAAACAAACAATTCAAAAAAAGAACAACGCCGAAAAAAAAAAGTTCCGTCAGCGGGTGTCATGGCGGCGCGTCGGGGGCGCATAATGGCAATTTTTCGTATACACAGCGTCAATGCGATGAATGCGAGATGTCGCGTAAACGGCCTGCGACGTGCAAATTTGACGCCTTTGTGTCCGACGGCCGCGTGCGTGACCTGCATTTTAGTTGGGGACTGTGTCACGTGTTGGGATGGGAAGCAATGGCTTTTAGTTGGCTTTGGATGGTAGCTAACCCAGGGTAATTTCTACCCTTAACTCTAATCAATACCCTTACTCGAAAACCTGATCTTATCTTTACCACTTTTAGATACCTACACAGTTTAGTTCCGCACTAGTTTAGAAAAGTGCCTGAACTCGACCATGCCACAATTTATTGTATCAGGCTGGGCGCTAAGCGACGTCCTCGCTTATTTATTTCTTCTCTCTAATCTGAGCGTTGGATCAAGCCATGATACAAAGCGAGAAGAAATCAGTAAGTTCCATCTGATGAAATGACTGATACAAAACGTGTTCTTCAATTAATCATTTCTGTGCTCTGTGCCTAGGCACCGCTAGCACCGCCCTAGTTGCGGCGCTGCCTATGCATCACCAAACACCCTAGTGGACAAACAAGACGCGACGCAACGCTTCGACTCCACACCAGTTAAGCTTAAATTCCACCTCCCTACTCCTTGCGTCGTATTCCTCAATGCTGATGGTCGTGACCTCCCTGCTTCATTACTTTAACCTTTATGATGTTTCATGTTTCTCCATGTGTTTCTGTCTCTGGCGGTGTGAAGGGCATTGTAAATCGTAGAGTCAAGAGCGGCATGAATCTAGTCAGACTAACGTATTGCGTAAATCTTAAATTAGTAGCTCCAGAAAACACACAAAATCTTAGCAATTGCCATCACGCCAGAAAACACAAAGAAATCTTCAGTAAAACATCAATCAACGAACCTCCATGGCGACACGTAATCGACACTGGCTTTCAATCATAGCGATTTCTATAGTCACTTTGTCGTGTTATTTGTTTGTGCCCCGAGCGGCCCGTACCCATGGCATGAGAATCAAAGGGTTCGGGGTTCGACTCCCGAATGTTGTATTATTTGATGTATTATGTGTTTAGGATAGTTTAATTTTTGTGGGAGAAGTTGTGATAAGGATTGAAATGAATGATACGTTTGGGCTAAGATAATATTAAAAAGAAGCCTGTTTAGACTGTAGTTTCCAGGTACCTACCTGCTCTCTATAGAAAATGTGTCAGGAGTGATAAGTACTAACGGCCTATAAATTATAAGTCCAAAATCCCATTCGGAATTGACATGCTTTATAGAAATATCAGGTCATCATTCCTTGCACGCGCACTTGTCTATTCAACAGTTTGTATAGTTGATACTGACATAAGTGTCGGTACACTTTATCCATGTTTGGTGGGAAATTATTAAATAACTCCTCAAGCTCTAGATGAAGGTTCAAAAACCTATTTTTTTTAATATAAATTAGCGCTTGATTGCGTTATCAACTGATGTTAGTGTTGGTGTTGCAATCATTGATGATGAGGCGCACTAGTTTAAGAAAGCCTATTCACTCTAGCCTTATATCTTACGGGAAAACTTGAAACGAATTTAAAAAATGTGGTCCAATAATACATTGATCCAAGTTTTTGAAAATGTTTTTGTTTTGATTTTAATTTTATTTTATTTTATTCTGATTTAAATGTAATTTTTTTCTTGTAATATATTTGTGCTCTGATAATGATGTTCGTAGCCACTATGGTCTGATATAAACGATTTTTATTTAATTTCTTTAACAGAAATCAAATCAATCTTCGTCACATCCTGCAACAAGCATATTACCAACTAAACCCTTCTATAACATCAAAATATTGAATCAATTGACTCAATTCCATGTACTCCACAATCTCAAAAAACTCGAAGACAACAATCTACCACCCCAGCTGTACATACAAAAGAAAACACCTAACTTGTCCCCAAAAAAACTAATATTCAAACACTGGCCGATAACTTTTATTTGCTCTGGCGTCTACAATAATCTTCAGAAAGGAAGCGGTTGACGACGCGATACGATAGTGTCGTACAAAGAAGCTTATTTCCGTCGCAACTCTGCCTATAAAAACTCATATAACACCTCTATACAGCACACAGAACCCCACAGGAATATCAACCTTATTGCCACGAAACAAGAGTTATAAAGCTCTCGAATAAGAGCACTATAAAGTTTGTAAAGGTGTATATATCGTAGTGAAAATAAAAACTGAACAAATGTTGCGATAAGTTTTTGTTAGGGCGTTAGGTCGACAATCAATGACGGTTCTGAATAGAACAGAGATTGGGATCAGTTTAATAGGTTTCTGCCTACGTTGTTGCAGCTTTTGTGAAGATGAAAGAAATACATAACCTTTAAGATGTACGTTAACCTATCACATACCCGCAAAACGAGACACAATAGTAAAACAATAACAGCGCGGTCTCATAGGACCGGTCGGGGATTCATGAACTAAATACTCTTATTTGAATTACTAATTTTAGACGACAATACCCTTCAACCTGACTGCTGGATCTGACAGAGTCACGACGGCCTTAAAACACAAAGGAATCGTAGGAACACGGGTGGGGTTTAGTCAGTTAAAAGTCTGACTCTCCTCGCTCTACACAGAACGGAAAAAATAATATAATGAATTCTCATTAAAAAAAATCATTTTCAATCCTACTTGTCAGCAAGATCAATTGGCAGATTTAAAAAAATATTGATATCATATTTTCTATTAGAAAATCATCGTCTTTTCTTTCGTACTGTTTTCGAACTGTAAAAAATATGCTTTTCAGAAATTAAGTAAGCAAAGTGACTTAAAAAACTAGCTTCAGGAACTCAATTTATTGGACCCTTATACTAAGGTCTGCATTTTTTATTGTGAAACATGTATGATGAAATATTTTACTTAAAACTAAAATATCCGAAATAGGAACCTAAACTAAACTTATAATAAGTAATCTACCTACTGCCACATCTCTCCAAACCCTAGCTAAACGGAAGAGAGACGGCAAAAACCGAGTCGTCGCGATAACACAGACAATGGCACCTAGTGTCCCTAACAATACTTCGTTTGTGACGATTCTTCGCACAATGGCGGGGTGCAAAACGCTCTGTAATTCGATAAAGGCTCTTTTATCGCGAATTGTGGGCGGGTAATTGAGTTACTGCCTACACTGCGCCGGTAGTTCTGCTTGTTTTGTTGGTATGTGGTTAATTAGCTGGGTTTGAAAGGTTTTTGAGAAATATGTTGACGGAATTTTTAATGAGGTTACCAGTTAGAAAGGTTTGGTTGGTAGAGCATCCGAAAGAATTCGTCTTATGAGGTTAAAAGTTAGATAGATCTTGGTAGAACACCTGAAAGGGTGGGTCTTAAAACGAGTATGGATAAAACCAAGGCATCTTCTATCCAAACATAGAGACTGTATACTCGAAGTTGTAAAGAATTACATTTTCCTGGGACAAACGATTTAGTTACTTAGGTCTAACTTCACTTCAGAAATCGACTTGGCTAGGCAGTGTTCGAGAAGCTGCACGGTATTTTCTCGTCCGATATACCACAGTGTCTCAAGACAAAAGTCGGTGACTTTGCGTTTTGCCAGTGATGACATAATAATTATATGTCTCGAACACATGATCCCTTACAATGGGCTTAATCAGAAAGCTTTAAATCACCCAAAGAGCAACGGAATCAGGAATGAAAATATCCACAGGACCAAAGGAGAGCCAAGGTAGCCCGAAGAATGGTCAACCATAACTGACAGTGGGCTGAGCACATTGCTCCCAGAACAGATTGTCGATGGGGCTGAAAAGTTCTGGAGTAGCGACCGTGTTTCATAAGACGCAGTTTTGTAAGGCCTCCCACAAGGTGGACTGTTGACTTGGTGAGAAAAATGTACCTAGTATAGAAGTCTGGTAATATGTTATACTGGATCTACTTGGTGCAGGCGGAAGACACACAGTGTTATTGTTTTATTTTTCTTTCTTTATTTAATTTTGTACATTCTTGTTTGTTGATTGTAGGTATTATGTATGTGTGCTAAATAAACATGATTCCTTTATTTCTTTATAAAAAAAAAAAACAGTTTGCAACACTACCGCCATTCAACATAAGCTTCACGGTGATGGCTTTTCACCCTACTAACACCATTCTAACGAGGTACATTCATTCATCACAACCACCATCTCCATCTTTAACCTATCAGATACCCGCAAAACGAGACACAATATTCACCGGCTACACCGCCGCCCGTGAATCATGAATTAATTCCTACATTTCCCAATTCTTAACAAATTTTCGTCCTCTACCATCCCACGTAACAAACATCCCGATACAAAATAACAAATAACATAAAGCTACATTGTGCCATGCTTTGAGGACTCGTAAGCGTCGCCGCTCGGCTGCGCTCGAGAACCGCGATTAACTGAACATCACAAAAACCCACGACAAAGAACTCATAAGCATATACGGCAGTCTAATCGGATGAGCGTATAAAAGTCCCGTGTTCATAGTCCTATTTGTGTATCCCATTGCTTAGTGGACGCGGAACTAGAAATGTCTGGATGAGACGATAAAAAAAAAGGTAGGCAAGAAAAAGAAGAAAGAAAGGGAAAAGACGGGACAAAAAGAAAGGAAAAAGCAAAGGAAGTTTGCTCTGGTTGACTCTGGCAGAGAATGCTTTGTTGCATTATGCGCCTATGTACCGCTCATCATCATCATCATCTGCCTAGCCTTTTCCCAACTATATTGGGGTCGGCTTTCAGCCAAGTCGGATTTAGCTGAATACCAGTATTATGCGCCTATGTACCATTATTGTTACATAAAGTTTAAATAATTAATTTGTATTCCCATAAGCTTATACTTTTTTTGTGGTGAAAAATTTCATGGATGTCTCCTTTAGAAGGGAGACTGACAGACAGACTCTTACTGACTAAAACATGCTAGTATATTATATTATCTGTGCTAAAACCAACACATTGTTCCCTCTTACTCTGTTGTCAGGAACTGCAGGTGCAGTTAGCTGTCTTTATGGCTAGAGTGAATAGGCTCTTAATAAACTAGTGCGCCGCACCATCTACGATTGCATCGCTGCTTGCCATCAGATGGGATCGCAATTAAGTACTAGTTTATTATATCAATAAAAAAAAGTTTGACTTCCGCTGCAACATAAACCTATCCTAAAAGCGCATTTAGGAACTTCAAAAAGAAGTTAGAGCGCAGTTCGGAATTGGCTCTTTCTTTTTAGGGTTTCGTAGCCAAAATGGCAAAAACGGAACCCTTATAGTTTCGTCATGTCCGTCTGTCCGTCTGTCCGTCTGTCCGTCTGTCACAGCCGATTTACTCGGAAACTATAAGTACTACAGTGATGAAATTTGATGGGAATATGTGTTGTATGAACCGCTACAAAATTATGACACTAAATAGTAAAAAAAAGAATTGGGGGTGGGGCCCCCCATACATGTAACTGAGGGATGAAAATTTTTTTTTCGATGTACATACCCGTGTGGGGTATCAATGGAAAGGTCTTTTAAAATGATATAAAGTTTTCTAAAAAACATTTTTCTTAAAGTGAACGGTTTTTGAGATATCAGCTCTCAAAGTCGTAAAAAGTATGTCCCCCCCCCTCTATTTTTATAACTACGGGGTATAAAATTCTAAAAAAAATAGAGGTGATGCATGCTAATTAACTCTTTCAACGATTTTTGGTTTGATCAAAGTATCTCTTATAGTTTTTGAGATAGGTTGATTTAACTGTAATTTTGGTTAAGTTATTGTGCTTACACTGAAAACGATGGCTGAACCTTATAAGATAGATCAAAAAATATACTACAGTATTGTTGACATAATAAGTTTATTATATTTGCTGCTACGGAACCCTTTGTGCGCGAGCCCGACTCGCACTTGGCCGGTTTTTTATCTTTGATATCGTCGCCCTTGACCGCTATCTCACCTGATGAAAAGCGACGAATGCGACGATGCGGCCGACGATGGAGCGCGCTTACCTAGAAGTAATTTATTTATTTATTTTATTTTATTAATTCTTTGTGCATACAAGAGTACAGAGGCGGACTTAATCTCACTCTTGACTTAAAGATTCCAGGCTATCAGGAAACACAGATTCCGGCAGATAATTCAACTCCTCGGCTGTAGCACAATAAATGACTTTTTCTTATAAATAAAAAGTGGTAAGAAACTTTCGATGACACTTAAAAAAAAATGAGCAGTCTATAGTCACAACGTTTGCCCCATCCAGCGTACAAACGTCAACAAAGTGACCACGTCACGCCGCAATGGATGTGAAAAGAGCCATTCTATCCGAATAAAAAACGTACCGACCAGTTTGGGGACGCAACTTAGCTTTTTAAATCTCTATGCGATTACGTATCATGAATGGCAAGGGAATCTTTTGCAGTATCCCGTTGACAGATGTCTATATTTAGATTTAAGTAGTTGTGGGTAGTTGATACTCGCAGTATGGTATTAGTTTAAAATAATGTTTTTAAGGTCTGCGTAGCTGTTTCGTCAGTTTGAAAAAGTTAAAAAGTTCGTGAAATCTGTGCTTTTATTATTTTTGTTTGTAATGAATATATTTAAAAACTACACGACAAAGCCGCTGGCAAAAGCTTGTTGATTACCTAATAAAATAGTTGTGAAGGCTTCATCAGATGATTAATAATTTCTTAATAACGCCTTAAATCTTGAATGATTTTTTATGAAACTCAACATTAGGATAATAAACCATGTCCTGGATACTTTTGATCCTGGAAACGTGTTATCTTCATCATCGTCTCAGCCGAAAGACGTCCACTGCTGGACATGGTCTCCCCCAAGCGTCCATCGGATATCTCAGGATAAATTGGTATCGGTTATCTTAGGATAATTATTAACGGTATTTAGGAGGGCGAAACCGTTAGCAGAAGCTACATTTCCAAAAGAAATCGTCATAAATCACACAGTGCAGTTCACTAAAATATAAAAGAAGGCATTAAGTCCGCCTCTATACACTTCTGTGCATAAAGTATTAAATAAAAAATTACAATTTACAAAAAAAAATACAATTTCATAAAATGACACGATGACGGCTCAATTTTCCTTAAAAACTGGAACGAAGTTACACCCAACATTTGTTCTCGCCCAACAAAAATATCGGAGGTCAAATACAAACAAAACATAAAGGACTCGGCGATAGAAAACCAACAACAGACAATATAGACGGTCGGTTTCCCTCGCCGAAGAATGGCGCACATAAATAATAGCGGTAAATAAGAGTAAAAATATTGAAAAGTGTCATGGCGGGCAGAAAGGCGCGCGAAACTTTATATCCTTGGGTTTCCGGCCGCCCGCGCGCCAAAATGGCAGAACGGATATTCGTGTATCGGGATTCGGAACGCGATCGCTGCGCTACGAATAAAAGAAAACGCGGTAGACAATGTTCTGTTTGTTTGGAAGACATTTTACTTGAGTTTGGTTTTGCGTGTGCAAGAATATTTTGGCGCCCAGCATGGGACCATTTTGTCATTTTATCAACTCCAGAAATTATTTTTAAAGAAAATTAGAAGAATTTATGTTTAAAATACCAGAGATCTTACGTTTAATTACAATACGTACATCAATATCCATATGTTGTATTTTTATGAACGGCTAAGTCAAAAGCAATCAGTACTTTTTTTAATACAGGTAGATATTTTTTATCCATACATAAAAACATGAATTCTTTCAATAATTAAGTAGGTTTTGCCATTATAAATCCAACATAACAATCTTGTGCCTTCACAGATATTTATTTCAGCTTAATTCAACTTCCAATGGGTTATAAATTAAATGACTAAATTATTCAATTAGGTCAAATCAACAAAATCGAAGAAAGGCCGCACAAAAAGTATTTTCAATCTGAGTTCCAAAAATAACTTGTGTATCAGTACGACGAAGAGCTCGCGGCTTACCCCTCTCTGTTTCGGCCATATTGATTTCTTCATTTTCTTTTTCCACCCAAAGCGAACCATTTTTATTCCTATTTGTCCGCCATTCACATACTGCAGACCATCCAAATTTCATTTGGATAAAACTCCTATGCAAGCGGTTTATGTTTCAAACTTTGATGAGAACACTGTTAAAATCTAGTTACTGTAAAAATCTAGTTTGCAAAGCGGAATATAAACTCGAAACATTTCTTAATCTAATATCCGATACTGGCCGAAAAAACATTTAAACTTATAAAACAAAACGCTATTATCTATGCCCCGTTCGTGTCCGGAACCGCAGGGGAGCGCGGGAGATTTGAAATTGGAACCAAATAGGCGTTAAATGGCGGCGTGCGCTGTCATAACGTCATTTGGCGTTCATCAGCGAGCGAAACAGCATCTCAGTTTGGTGCACGTTTTATTAGCGTAAGGAATAGCGGGGCACACTGACTCGGAAATTGAGATTTGCATCGGGGAATATACCGGGGCGGTGATTGCATTTTCTTTGCGAATGCAGCGTCATTTAATTTCGCTAGAGGCAGCCTCTTGGTCTCGCTAAATTGTGTCCTGTCTGCTAGTAATTCTGTCGTCTTTGGATGACACAGTTTAGTTTATATCAGAGTGCGCTTATGAAATGCAATTAAGAAAGATATGTTTCATTTGAGAATTTGTCTATTTTGATGAAAAACGAATAACTTCTTTACATTAAACTACTTACATCAAGTTTTAAAGAACCTAAAAAATGGAATGATTTTGGTAGCTTTGGGCGAGTGAGTAGTAACCCTGGAATGACAAGATAGAAATGAATGATATCGGAAAACTAGACATGTCGTTGGGATTAAAACTAGACTGTCATGTCATTGGGATTATGTAACCACCGAATAATAAATTCTAATGCCATTGGCAGGTCCTTCAAAATGAAACTAAGGGCCTGTTTCACCACCTATGATTAAGTTTCAAGTATCTTACTTGACAGATAATTTCATACGAATTCTGTCACATTTTTGAATTTATTCAGTGAGTAGTGCCTACTCGGACATTGTGAAACAGGCCCTAACACAAATCACATATTCACAAATTAAAAAACAAAATATGCAACTGATATTGAAAACCAGTAAAAATATACTATTCAATTGGTGAAGTATGATCGGTTATGAATTGCGACGCTCAGTGTAACATTCGATAGGATCGTGCGCAAAATAGAACCACAATTGTGGTGATCAAGACGATTTCTGTCTGATCCGACACACCTCATTACCAACGCACAGGGATGTTCAGAAGTCCTTCTATATATATATATATATAGTACTAGCTTCTGCTAGTGTCTCCGCCCGTGTTGTAGTAGATAATTATCCCAAAAGAATTTGTGCTAATCCTGGACTGGGCTACCGCTGTACCAAGTTCCATTGAAATCCGTTCAGCCTTTCGAGGGTGGAGAAGTACATATGTACGTAACTAACACACACAAGACTCGCAAATTTTCTCCTTAATAATAATAGTGTGATAAAACATTAAAATTACACTACTATACTTTGATCACATTAATATTATTTTTTTCTCTTATATCTGTTTCTCCAGTAACTGAGAAGTTAAAAGGGAAACAGATCACGTTTTTGCGTAAGCAACGGATTTTGATGCGGTTTTCACTAATAGGTTTAGCATTGTTTTTTTAGGCCAGGAAATCATCTAATGACTTATTCCGCTCTAGGATCGAGCTGGAGGGTGTGTCAGACTTTAACAGACTAAAACCACACATTGTTCCTTCTTTGCCTTGCGTTCCAGGACCTCGGGTTTCCGTTTCAGAAGTCTATATGGCCTCGTAGTAGGCTTCGGCCCTGCTGGGCCCCTACGGTTTTGCTGGCATATCATTGAAGCGTGCGTGATACACTAAGCGCCATTGACGAGTGAGGCTCGGTCTGGAGGGTTACCGGACGACCGGACAGCGAGTTACCCATTGTCAGTACACTTCCTTTATATGTTCTGTGGTCAGTACGGTAGCAGGTTTTTTTCGCGAACCTGTATTTATTTATTTATTTAACTTTTCATGCACACAACAGTACAGAGGCGGACTTAATGCCATGTGGCATTCTCATCTCAACGTCAACCTTAACTATTTCAACTAACAAAGAAACACAAATGGCAGCCAGGTCAGCCAGCGATTAAAAGTGCTTTCCGAGTAGAGGAATGGAGTGGACCTTCTACGCTTGTCTATAGTTTGTCATTACTTTTCGCATAAAACGGTGAGACGCCGAGGTTTTCTTATAAATTACATTACGTTCCGATCGATTCTCTGTCTCGTGTGTGAATCGCGCTGTTTTCATACGAGCTTCAATAACCGGGTGTTATTATAACTGCTTCTTTAAAGAATTGCAGCTTGTGCAATTGTAAGGTCTAGAATAGTTGCTAGGAAATGATCGGAATCTATTGCGTCAGTTTTACTGACTAAAGAAGTAAGAAGTTGGTAGAATCATCACAGCAGTTTCTTCACTATGACATTGCTTATTTATATGTATGTCTTTTTATTGTACTTATTTCCTTTCTGTTTGTCTATTTATTAAATTGCACTAAGGTAGTTGCTTATGTTTCTGCACCGACCTAAGGTTGAATGTTAGAAAATATGCATTAAGTCCGCCTTTGTTTAGTGATATTTACTAGTACATAGTGTCAATAAATAAATAAAACGCACTTGCATTCCAGGTCCATTGTAACTTTTTGGAATGGTCGAACAGTTCTAGCAGGCCTCTTTTTGAGGCGCAGGTGGAACACAAAGCGCTGTGGACTTGACCAAACCCTTAACAGACAACAAACTTACGATGCCGCGCCTACGGTGACCGAGAATCGCCCCAGAGACATCCAATTTTGTAGCGTAAAAAACAAGGTTTTCACTACATGTGTCACGTTTGATTTTTCTGGTTATAAAGATATACAAATTATACAAAGAAAAAGGATTGGCGACGTAAAAAAATGACTTTCAGTAAAATGGATTGCGAAATGGATTGTCTAGAAAAGTTTTTGTGATTTTGGAAAATCGCCACAGAGATGCTCAGGGCGTTTTCTTACATAAATACGCTTAAGTTTTGACAAAAATACGTTTAAAATATCAACGCTTTACTATGCAGCTGTATCGTAGAACCTACCTTAAGCAGAAACTTGTAATAGAAGAGAAAAGGAAAGACTAAGTATAAGCCAAGGGTTCAGAAGACAGAACACACTGTTTACTAAACCAAAAATAGCAACACTGATCTTCCCAGAGGTATACAACCTATATGACAATTGGATGACACGATTTGGACGAGACCGCGGGCCCCAGTGATATCAAATAAATTTTCTTATATAGAAAAAAAGATTAAATAAAAAACACACTCCCCTGAGATTGAGCGGAGAGCAGACAGCGAATACCTCCCATTCCCATTTTGTACAAATTAAATTGAGTTCAATCTGACACCTCGCCCGAAACCAAATGCCTAGCCGGCGTGAAGACTCGCGCCTTACCTTATTTATTTCATCTAGTACTTTTATTTGGATGACTGGTCTACTTAAACAGATTTCTAGAATTTTCTTTAGATATATTTTTGATCGGCCTGAAATTGCAAATCATTTTTCAATACACTTACTCGAAAACCCGTTCTTATCCCTACCGCTTTTAGGTACACTTTCCGCTCTAGTGCGGAAAAAGGGCGAGCACGCCCCCGCCACAATTTATTGTATTTGTCGTATCAGACTGGGCGCTGAGCGACCCCCACGAGTCGCCGGTCAATCCCCGCTTATTAATTTCTTCGTAAGTGTATTAAACAGCGTCGAAAAATTAAAAATGTCGTTTCATTATAAACGTGATTGGTCACTGCAGCGCTCAGCTCTGTAGCACCCTCGCCTGCGTCTCGGACCAATTCTGCCTTGGTCACAACAATCACAAACTTTCGCCACTTTTATCAAAAGGTAGGTGCTAATATTTTTTTATTACATTAATGAAATTTTGGTAGGTGCATATAACATAATCATACCGGAAGATGCAGCATTAAAAAAATAAGTTGGAATGACAACCCGGTGAGGTTCGGGGGAATCCAAAAGATGATAGACGGATCAGTCGTGGTGGGGAAACTTGGGGTGGATGTGTTATTGTGGAATATTATATTATATAAATTTTTCCTTGAAATCTTTTGTTCAAACTAAAAAGGAGGCTAAATAAACTTGTAAATATGTTAACACTCTTCCTAAAAATTCAATTAGACATATTTGCGTCGTCTCACAGTGTTTTTAAAAAGGAATTGGTTATTGCACTCAGAGCCAATTAATGATTTTGTATTGTGTTAAGATTAGCCCCACCTCTCATCCATACTGTACCTATGTATGTAAAATTATACTAGTAATATGTGGAAACGTTGTTGATTGTACGTTAACCTATTAAATTGTAAACTTAGACGTAAGAAAAAATGTACAATTGTTTGTTTTCCCTAATAAAATAAAATAAAAATAAACACACCACAAATTTAAACCACAACCAAACAACATTTTAAAAGTCAAACAAAATCCAAGGTAACGACATTAAAAAGTAGATTATTTCCGACAATTGGTGGCAAACGCCTCGTCTAATGAGGCCGGCGTGTCAACAGCGCTGAATGAACGCCAAGTAACGGCTTCCAATGATTGCCTCGATCCCGAAGAGTGGTTTGTGGAGGCACAGGATTAAAGGACTTGGTGTAGGTGTAATAGAAGTTAGTATAAGATAGAAGCAAAGGAAATATCAGTTTTGTTGTATAACTAAAAAATTAAATAACTAAAATAGAAACGTTTATTATAATAAAATCTGAATTTACGTTATGGTCTCTGCTAAAAGCTGTTTAACAATACTAAAATAAAATAAAATATTTATGTCAAATATTTCTATTTAAATGTTTAGTGATATATTGATAGATGATATATAATTAAAAGAAAGAAAAAAAAACTATTTAATTGCGCGAAATAATGTTGAGACTTCATAGCTTAGAAGTCTTTATTATTACGTTTAAAATCATTTTTTAATTAAAATTTAGTTGTTTTTAACGAATGTTTGGGAGAAGACATTGATTTCTTTAGCACATGTGTTCCCACATAGTACATGAGCCAGGGCCTAACTCTAAAATGTAATGTACAAAAAATTTTTTTTTGTTTGAAATAAAATCTTTTTTTTATCAGTCCTAAAGATACCAGTATTATCATTCTACCAACATAAAATAAACAAAAACAACACTAGTCCACAACTAATACCCACCAACAGTCCCACCACTGGCCCCCAACAAACACAATTACACCACCCGTCATCACTTAGCTGAACAAACTTAAAAATCGACCACAAAATCAAGCGTAAGCCCCTCGTTATGACATTAACAAAGCGTATAATTTAACCGTCTGTTTGTATAACCACGGCCTCAGATTAAGTGGGCGATAAATAAATACTTAACGTTTTAATCCATTTGCGAGGACGATCTAATTCACTGATATAAGAAATAAGAAGAAAAGCTCGACAATGGAGGTGGAGACGCGGGGAGTGTAGGTGCGAGACGTCTTGGTACTTGAGAAGAAAATGAGAAGGATTTTCTGACTGCAATTAAATTTTTGATGAGATATTACGATTTGTGTGGTGTTAATATGATGGCAACGTGTACAGAGACACTATCTATCAATAGCTATATACTGAATTACATACTCATAACATAAACCGTATTATTAAGTATCACACTTATATTATAATTTAAAAAAGCAAAAATTTGCGAGTTTCGGTTTGTTACTTCTTCTGGGTTGTGGAGGTCTGGTAGGCAGCCGCTCCTCGTAAAATACTGGTATTCAGCTAAATCCGGCTTGACTGGAAGCCGACCCCAATATAGTTGGGAAAAGGCTAGGCAGATGATAACTTCTTCACGCTTGAACGGCTGAATGGATTTCCATTTTCTACTTTCATGCGAACGGAACCGTTGGCCATAATAGCTAGTGTAAATACACTCATTATAGTCATTAGATAATGATATACACTGTAACCACATAAAAAAGACTGAAAAAGTGTCAAATTCAATTCGAATTAACCATATTTATTTTTACTAATGTAGAGCATTGTGACGAATTAAGGCTGTTTTATTTCCTATATTTAATAACACATACTTGCTTTTCCCTTAACTTTCGACACTAGCAGAATAGTCGGCATCAACTCTACTTGTCATTAATAAAAAATAGTATAGAATCGAAGTTTTTAAAGTATCAAGACTGTGCCATCCTTAAATCCATTGTCTGAAGACCACAAAAGTGTCAGCGATCAATTACTTCAGTTTATTGAGAACACAGCCAACATCCCGCCGAGATGAGACAAAGCTATTGGAAATAATTATCTGTTGTGAGAGAAAATAAGGCTTTCTGTGTTGCTTTAACAAAGATACTGAGAGAGATAATGGTAAGGAAAAGATGCTTGTTTATGACAATTATTTTGGAAACTGTTCAGAGCGAAAATATTTATTTCCAAAAAATAAATAAGTAGTATCTACCTAATTGTATCTAAAAGATTACACCTAGGCATAATTTGGGCTGTCGCGTCGTTCATTTTTGACGATCGCTATCGCTAATAGATTATCACGTTATTGAGACACTTTAGTACCAATATTATGATGAAAAATAAGACTCTATCCTCAAATACCAGTTAAATATCAACCTAATTACTAAATCAGAATCATACCTACACCCATAACAAGAAAGCGGAACTCTAAAGACCCACTTGACGTTCACCAGATTTAAAAAAAGAAAAATTTGCCAAACCAGCCAGCAAGAATAAGAAGTAATAAGCAGTTTTCTTTCGCGCCAAAATTGTCTCCCATAATAGCGCCGGCGGGAAGATAGCGTTCCCGCCATAAAAAGAGATAAACGACCGTTCTCTCTATTATTTTTGCTCTTTAACAAAGGCAATGTGTGCACCTGCTGTTGTCTCTTTCTTACACACTGTGTTCCCATTATCGCTGTCTCTAACGCGAGTGAAAAACAAAAATTTGTCCCAGTACCCACCCCCGGCGCTAATGTTCCCGGAGTGGCGAAGGAAAGCAGCCATTCTACCTCCTTTATAATTTACTTGAAAACCTAATACGTGTCAATTAAAATTTTATTAAAGGCACAAATTGAACGCACTTCAGTGTGTATGTTACGGTTTATTAACATTTTAATAATGTTTGCGTTATTATGAAGAAGATTGTGACACAGAGTGGATTTAAATGGTTTTATGTTGTAATATTTTACAAGGTAGGAGCTCGTTATTTCAATTACTTAGGTAATTATTTAATAATGTTTATTTTTTGGTCATGATGAAAGTAGAATAATTTAATGTCAACATCGTAGCATTTTATAAAATATAGGCAGACAGCCTTTCCTAAAAAACTTACTGATTTGTGTTGTGATAAAACTATTATATAAATTAGTGCTTGACTGCGATCCCACCTGATGGTAAGCAATGATGCAATCATTGATGATGTATCTCATTAGTTTTTTAAGAGCCGATAATTCACTTTACGGGGATTTTCATTTACTATGTACATAGTTTCATGAATCATTATTGTATAGTTCTCTACGTTCCTAATTCTTTCAGGAAGTTTTGGGCCAGATGATGTCCATCAACAAGGAAACAAGCAAGTGTAAAACTAACACCAAGTAAAATATTAGGCCAGTCATGTACTCACCTAAAAAAAAATTAGGACGTCTGTCACAACTGTCAAACAGGCAGCCTTTGTTACGAGTATTCTTTACCTAATAACCTCACATACACGACCTGAAAAATCAAACTCGCAGTAAACCTATAAAAATGGCATATAAAGCTGAGAATAGACTACAAAAAATTTATTACAGCTCTGTGTGAGTGCGACGCTTTGTGTAGCGAAGTGGCTTTGTGTCGCCATTCTGTGTCAACAATGGCGCCCTGTTTTGGCGGGAGAAAAAGGCGGGAGCGCCGTTATCAGCGGCGGCCATTATGGCGGCTTATCAGAGACACTTCCGCCAAGACTTCGCCCCTTTTTCTTTTACGGTCACGTCTGGCTCAGGTGAAGATAGTGGCTTCAGTTTCACATTTTCTTCGTTTAATTTTTACTGTTTTGTTTTTTTGTAAAGGTTTTGTAGGTGACGCTCTTTTTTATGGTTACACCATTCTCACATCTTATCTTTTAATGTTTAGTGAAAGGAATCGTACATAAAATAACAAATAGCGCCTAATGATATAAATAGCATAGTCTAATCAGCTTAATAATGTTTCCAGTGCTGGGACTTAGGCCTCCTCTCTAGAGAAAGGCTTGAGCCATAATCCACCACGCGGGCCCAGAGCGGATTGGTGAATGACACATATGTCGTCGAAGTTTTGGTTCTAGGTCATGCCGGTTTCCTCACGATATTTTCCTTCACCGTCTTGAGAGCAGTGGTGAAGAAATAAATTACACAAAGTAATGTGCTTAGTCGGAGCCACTTCAGTTACCACTGAGCTACCATTGCTCTTAATTGTATATTGGAAAGTAACACAAACAAATAGATGTTACTGTTACACAGTGTTCTTTAAACTGTATGCTATTCACAAAGCATATTTCATTTAGTTCTGCCGCAAACGAGATACGTGAAGTCTGAAGACTGTGACTAAAATGCTACAAGGAACATAGTAGATATAGGTAACTACCAGTCTGCCTTGCAGTTATTTTGTGCTTTTAAATCATCGACAAGATATCGTGATAAATGTGATAATATAAATAGGTTTTATATACATAACTCCTATTTATTGACCATCAGATTTTTACAATATAATATTATTGGCAGATACGTATTTTATACTCTCAATCTTAACAACACCAAATAAAAACCTATCTGCTGCAATGTAACGTAAACTGAAAACCGATAAATTTTTGATTATTCAAGAAAAGAACCATCTATGAATAAAGTTCATCGCTCCCTTCAATAAAATATCACCTTATTCGCTTTTCTGGGGCTTCACCGATCCTTAAATGTTCGCTAAATACTCCATTCGGGTTGTCAAAATGTAATATAAAAGTGCTTTCAATAAATAAGATAATTTAGGGGGTGCGGTGGGGTGCGCGGGGAGGGGGCCACTGAATGAGCTAATTAAGGCTCCAAACGAAAGAAAACGCGAAGAAAAGCGGAGAAAACTCGAGGAAAACAAGAATATTCCGGGCAATGCTCGGGGACGGATTTGGGTGGCGTAGTTTGGGGTTATGTCTGTACGATTTACTTAGAAGGGTAGTAAACTTCGAAAGCTTTTGAGTTTTCTTACACATTTAATAGTAACAATGAACAGTTTTGAAGAAAGAGGAAAGTTTATTATGACTCGTATAAGACTTGAACAACAGAATAAAATATTTTTTTTAACTGAACATAAACTAAAGTACTTAATTCATGAATCTTTGACCGGTCTCATAGGACCGCGCTGTTATTGTCTTACTATTGTGTCTCGTTTCGCGGGTATTGAGAGGTTAATAAACAAATAACGTAACCGATGGTTGCGTTATACTATATTATATATATATACTTATACTATATATTATACTAATTTTGATCAACTGAGGATAACTTTAAAATAAGTAAAAACCCATTTACGATTTGATTATGATTGCCTTATAGAAATATGTTCATTCCCATGAGCAGATGTAATTAGTTTTTAAAATATGACTACACCTTTCCGTTACAGCCTGTACAAAACTTTGTGTAATGGAATGTACTAAGATAAGGGAGGTAAGGCTTAATAGTATTTCATTCACTTTTATCAGTAAAGTACCTTTTTAATTCCAAGATGTAAATCAGATGCCTGCTGGGGTCATAGGGATATGTTAACAACTGAAGGAGACAGTTGAACTTTAACGTTTGAATCCCCAACCGGTCCTATGAGACCGCGCTGTTATTGTTTTACTATTGTGTCTCGTTTCGCGGGTATCTGAGTAATTAATCAGTAAAAGTAGTGTGACACGCCCTCTCGCTCCACCCAAGAGCAGGAGAAGTCATATGATAATTTTTCACCTCTAAAGAAAAAACTCCAAGATATAACAAATTGTTTGTAACTTGTAGCAGTCTACGAAGGCCTACGCTCGTAGCAGCGCGTACGAGTCTACGAGCTGTTGTCTACGCCAATTAGCTACGGGCTACGAATGTTTTGGAATCAGTCTAACAAAAGACTGTCTGTTATTTATTACTAACAGCCAGTTTCTTCATCCAATGAAACTGCCAAAGTAACGTCATAACATAATAATAACGGTTAAATTTGTTTCTTCACAATTTTAACTATTACTGCTCATTGAAGGGCTGTTAAAGCTAAAGTAGTCACTGTCATTTTGACAAAGTTGTAAATGTAGGGATAAATCCCTACATTTTATTTTGGTCGAATTTTAATTTAGTTGTCACTTGGATAAAGACATTGACAAGATGACCTGTGAGACCGTGCCCCCCCAGATCGAAGGCAACGAAGGAACGGGGTGGGGTTTAGTCAGTAAGAGTCTAACACGCCCTCTCGCTCGGCCCAAGAGCGGGAGAAGTCATTCTGATGATTCCCCACTTGAAAAAAAAAACCATGCAAATGACAACCAAATACTGATATTATTTTATCACTTCAAATTTAAAAAAGTCATAAAAACAAAAAAGATTTATCAGTGAATGTTCCATCAGGAACAATGCGTATTTATTTTTAATTTAATGTTATTATTTACACGCAGTTTTGTTATGAGGAGCTCGTGGCTAGATAATAACAGCCGCACAGGTCGATCTTCAAGGTTAAGCAACGCTTGCCTAGGTTGGTCTGTGGATGGGTGACTATCTTAACATAACGAGTTTCCTCCGTGCCTCGGAAAGCACGTTAAGCCGTTGGTCCCGGCTGTCATTTGGAGATCTTTGGCAGTCGTTACGGATAGTCAGAAGCCAGTAAATCTGACTCCAGTCTTGCCATGAATTACCGTGTTACCCAAGTTAATGGGTTGTGGAGGTCTGGTAGGCAGCCGCTCCTCGTAAATTACTGGTATTCAGCTCAATCCGGCTTGACTGGAAGCCGACCCCAATATAGTTGGGAAAAGGCTAGGCAGATGATGATGATGATGATTTACACGCAGTTTTGTTACAACATCAAACCCACAAAACTAGTAAATTTAACCGTCACATCAAAATGTAAGGAAAAATATTTCCCAGAACATCAAAAATTATGTTTATCCCGTCCCCACAGAACATGTTCTGTGCCCGTCCCCCAGCCTCCCAAATCCGTCCCTCCATCAAGAAAGCGTCCGTGTCCTCGACTCTGAATGGTCCGCTAACAAACTCTTTCACAAAAACACAATAATTACTTTAGACCGAATAAAAACTGCTTTCTTTGGTCCAACAAGGGCCCTAATTTCACCTCACCACCTCTCCTGGCCTGGCGTGGACCTTCCCTACAAAGACGCTTTATTTCTCTTTATTTATGAAGTGATTCTCCTTGAATTTAAATCAGAAGACGTTTATTTGGATGTAGGGATGATGGTTTTATTGGGAAGGATTTTTTTTTATTTGGTTTGTCGGTGTGTCATTCATTAGCATGGAGGTTTAATATTAGAGCAGAAGTGTCAAAGAGCTGTGAGAGCGTACCAGTCAGGCACGTAACTTTATGTAATTTATTTGGTCACGGCTGCTCTCATAACGGTGAAGGAAAACGTTGTGAAAAACAGCGACATGTTCTATAATAAAACGATTTGAACACGTGTGACATCCAGCTATCCGCACGATTAACCGTATTAATGATCCCGGTCTACAGGAGCCCCACCCACGATGTGTGCAAACATTCATAATTAACATTTTTTCCACAACTTCACTATTGGTAAGAGCAAGTAGTGACTTATGATAAGATATCTTAATTTTATAACCCGCTCCGCTCTTTCTAGCATTCTTCACATAAAATCTTTCCAAGGACGTATATATGGGGTTCAGAAACCTCCACAGCCGCCCAGCCATGAATTAATGACTTATTTTCCGTACTTCCATAAAATTGTACCTATTATTTATTGTTACATATTTAATATACGTTATTGCTAACAAAAAAAATTGCGCTCGCTTTACACGTATTTAAAATTGTCATCGGTTGTATAAAATTTATAGGTACACATAACTGGTCTAGCTACACTATTAATATTTGACACACCTAGTGCTGTGAGCCCCACCTACCACTCTGCAGACTAGCTACTTTAGAACAGTCATCCTCACCCAAATAGAATAAGAAAACCACATAAACATTAGCAAAAGGCGGAAATTACTTTGAACTCAGGATATAAGTAGGCACTTATTTACAAGATCACTTATCTCTTACCGCGGCGTATGCAAGTGAAATATACCCGTCTTGGCGAGGCAGTTAATACAGATTTAATTCATTAAGCAACTCGTTACAAACGCGTGTTAAGCTATTAACCGAAGCTCAAAGTTTAGAAGACGGTGGGACGCGGATGTAGGATGTGGAGCGTGGTTTGTGCTGGATGGGACAAGTTATGTAAGTAGTGTAGATGTACCTAGCTGTATTATAGTTCTTAAACTCTTAAGTACACATGCCTGTAACTAGCACTGAAGTCTGCAAGTAGTTAGCCATAGGAACATCCACTAAGGTCTTTTTTACATTGTAAGGGTAGGATGCTAACAGGATCTCAGGACAATAATCAATCAATAATCATCTAAAGACGAGAGAAAATTATAGATAGGTACATTTTATGAATCCAACGGCAGCACCATCTTATAGCAATTTTAGTTTAAAAATCAGAACATGTTACAGCACAATAGCAAGCAAGCTACATGCAAACTTTCGTGCGAGCTTCTAGCATTCATTTAGTTAAAGTAAAGCACACTTTAACTAACTTAACCATATCTAACGAAGTCAGACCACCTACTCGTGTCACCTAATCGCTACCCGCAGAACTAACAGTAGGCTGAGCTGTACAGCAAATGAATGAATAAATAAGCAGGTGGATACAGAAACACGTGAAGAACACAAGTGTTCCCCCCTTTTCAGACTACTCTGGTATCGGTTGGTCCATGACAATCGAATTCAAACAAAACAATTTTGTATTCTATCTTACTTGAAGATATTATTTAAAACTAGCTTCCACCCGCGGCTTCGCCAGCGTGGAGCGTTAATAAAAAGCAGCAAAAATAACAAAATCGAAGAATAAATAAGATTACGTTTCATTTTTTTCTTGTTGACCGGGATAAAAAGTAGCCTATATGTTAATCCAGGGTATAACCTATCTACATACCAAAGGAGATCACCCATTTAGTAGGGCGACTCGGGCTAAAAAAAAAAGTAGGCGGCCAGGAATGAAATACATTTTATTTGAAAGGTTACAGGAGTAGAAAGAAAATTGTATGGTGACAACGTTATAATTCATTTAGGGACAAAGATATAGAACGGTCTTTAAAAAATAAAATCGGGTTTGTTCGAACACTTTAACTCGAGAACGGCTGGACCGATTTTCATGGTTTTTGGTATTCATAAAATAACAAAATGGAAAGAACATAATGCAACGGGCGGCCTTATTGCTTGGCAGTAATTTCTACCAGGCAACTTTTGGGTTAGCTATTGTGTTACAAGTAAACGGCACAGAGCACGGGGGAAGTGAGGGGCGAGCGGAGCGTGCAAGATTAGAACAGGTTTTTACCTGAACGCGCAAAACGTATTACTTGTACCAAATATAATGCCTAATAATTATCAAAAACGAATTGTTGTTTTAATTTTTACATGCAACATATCTTCGAACCCAAATTGTTCTCGTCTTTGGTGCCATAGTAAAAAATAATGTATTCTATACATATTTTTAAAATACACACATCAAAAGTGTCTAGGGATCAAGCATTTTTATGCGGATTTCTTGAGATTGAGATGTGGCTTTGTAATAAATTTATGATTTTATAAATTTATATGGATCCTTTTTGGTGCATTTCATAATTTGAATCAGGAACTGTGAATCAAATTCGAGTAAAAGATAAAAATCAGCTGTCAATATTTTCCCTATAAAAACATACAACGCATTGAAGACATTATTAGTGCTACTGTTTCCCTACTACTGATTAAAACCAACGTTATTATGGAGCGGCGACGTCATTTAAGCAGGGAAGAAATGCTCAGAGCCGTGGGAATGATAGAAGCTGGTTCCCGGCAACGTACTGAGGCTTTAGCTCTGAATACAAGTCAGAGTGTTATCAGTCGACTTTGGACACGTTACCGAAGCACTGGTACCGTGGCTGAGCGCCATGGAGGACGGTATCGCTGCACCACACGGAGACAAGACCGATACATTCAAATCTTAACTCGAAGAGCTCCAACAATAACCGCCATGATGTTAGCCGTGAGGCTTCATCACTCTTCAGGGAACTTAATTAGCGACCAAACAGTCAGAAACCGCTTGCATGAAGTGAACCTTCATTCCCGAAGACCGCTACGGGTACCACCTATAGCAATGCACAATCGTAGGATTCGATATCAATGGGCTCTTGAACACAGAAATTGGGCAGAAGAACAATGGCGTTTCGTGTGCTTTTCTGATGAGTCTCGTTTTGGTATGAGACCGGATACAAGACGTATACGACACTGGAGAACCCCTGGACGCCAACAGCGATTAAAATCCTGCCAGGAAGTCCATCCTTATAGTGGTGGAACCATCATGGTATGGGTGGGTATTTGGATCGGCGGAAGAACTGAGTTGATTTGGATCAGAGGCAACCTCAACGCTCAAATTTATGCTGAGACGATTGTATCAGACGTCATCGTTCCTCTACAAGTGCAAATCGGTCCCTTATTTCAGTTAATGCATGATAATGCACGACCGCACACCGCAAGAGTTGTAAGACAGACTCTCGCCGCAGCTAACATCAATGTCCTGCCCTGGCCTGCTCAGTCGCCAGACTTGAACCCGATTGAGCATGCATGGGATATGCTACAGAGAAGAGCTCTGCCGAATATGGAGGGTATCCAGTCGCAAGAAGACCTTTTTTTGTTGTTGCAACGAACATGGGCGGCCATTCCACAGCGTGATTTGGATGAACTCATTTTGAGTATGCCAAACCGATGTTCTTGTGTTGTTAGTGTTCGCGGTAGAAACACGGATTATTAATTGTTTAAGTTACCCAATAAAATTTTAAAGAAAACTGTTATTTCAGTCTTTTTTTCGAACTTTAATGTTAGTGGTTCAAATGTCAAAAATCCCTTTGTTAGGAAAATGGCAAAGAAGAACGGTCACGTCCCATATAAAAAAAACCCAGACCCGACAGAAAAGTGACATATCTCAGTTTTTTTGTTATTATTTATATAATCATATTATACAGGGTGTCCCAAAACTCAACGATAATCTGAGACCGGATGAAAGGCCAAGCTACACTTGTTCTGGGAAAAATAAAAAATAAAATCCATATCACTCAGTTCAGCGATAATAGACATATTTAAAAAAAAGTTGAAATTCGACACTCTTGGTCGCATTTTCAAGGTTTGTGATCACCAATGTCACAATTTCGCTGTGATTTTTTTAATTTCGTTGTCTTCATTAACGATGCTATTAATCGCAACTACAAATTATTGCAAAAAACTTTGTTGATTAAATAAAATAGGTTAAGTTTTAGTGGGTCATGGTTCACAAAAATATTGTTAGTGAACTTTGACCCTTCATTTTGAAAAAAAATTGTACTACACTACCCTTGGCAAGTAATTTCAAAAGATGGCGCATTTAATCAAGATTTCAAAATGGTACAAAACTTGCAACTTTTCTAGCCATGAAAAAAAATATTTCTTATTTTTTTCAAATTGACCTCATTTTGAACAACTCAACATTAGGAATTTTTGTTACTAAAAGGAGATTGACAGAGTGTGGACTAAGTGCATTTTGTTCCTCAGTCCAATACAATCAGTAAACCGAAGCTCTTCAAAATCTGCTCCAGGAGTCAAGAGAAAAAAAGATTTTTTGCAACCTAACCTAACCTAAGTTAAAAATCTTTTTTAAGAAGTTTGACCAAGTGCTGCCCAGAATGAACATCTGGTGCATTTCATACCTCAGATCAATACTAATAAGCAAACCAAAGCGTTTCAAAATCCGCTCCAGGAGTCAAGAAAAAAAAAATTTTTTTCCAACCTAACCTAACCTAAGTTAAAAATCTTTTTAAGGAAGTTTGACCAAGTGCTGCCCAGAATGAACACGTAGTGCATATCATACCTCAGACCAATACTAATCAGCAAACCAAAGCGCTTCAAAATCCGCTCCAGGAGTCAAGAGAAAAAAGATTTTTTCCAACCTAACCTAACCTAAGCTAGAAATCGTTTTTAGGAAGTTTGACCAAGTGCTGCCCAGAGTGAACACTTAGTGCATTTTGTTCCTCAGGCCAATACTAATAAGCAAACCGAAGCGTTTTGAAACCTGCTCCAGGAGTCAAGAAAAAAAAAGGTTTTTTTCCAACCTAACCTAACCTAAGAAGAACCTTTTTTAAGAAGTTTGACCAAGTGCTGCCCAGAATAAACACCTAAAGCATTTTGTTCCTAACTTAAGTTTCTAACTTAGGTTAGGTTAGGTTGGAAAAAATCTTTTTTTTTCTTGACTCCTGCAGTGAATTTTGAAGCGCTTTGGTTTACTGATTAGTATTGATCTAAGGTATGAAATGCACCAGATGTTCATTCTGGGCAGCACCTGTTCAAACTTCCTTAATACGATTTCTAACTTAGGTTAGGTTAGGTTGGAAAAACTCTTTTTTTCTCTTGACTCCTGGAGCAGATTTTGAAGAGCTTCGGTTTACTGATTGTATTGGACTGAGGAACAAAATGCACTTGGTCCACACTCTGTCAATCTCCTTTTAGTAACAAAAATTCCTAATGTTGAGTTGTTCAAAATGAGGTCAATTTGAAAAAAATAAGAAATATTTTTTTTCATGGCAAGAAAAGTGGCAAGTTTTGTACCATTTTGAAATTTTGATTAAATGCGCCATCTTTTGAAATTACTTGCCAAGGATAGTGTAGTACATTTTTTTTTCAAAATGAAGGGTCAAAGTTCACTAACAATATTTTTGTGAACCATGACCCACTAAAACTTAACCTATTTTATTTAATCAACAAAGTTTTTTGCAATAATTTGTAGTTGCGATTAATAGCATCGTTAATGAAGACAACGAAATTAAAAAAATCACAGCGAAATTGTGACATTGGTGATCACAAACCTTGAAAATGCGACCAAGAGTGTCGAATTTCAACTTTTTTTTAAATATGTCTATTATCGCTGAACTGAGTGATATGGATTTTATTTTTTATTTTTCCCAGAACAAGTGTAGCTTGGCCTTTCATCCGGTCTCAGATTATCGTTGAGTTTTGGGACACCCTGTATAGTTTTTATATTCGAAATCAATGGCTAACACCAAAATATTGCCTTATGTTTTTGTTCAGGGTTTACACTAAAAAAAATACAAAATGCCTACTTATCTACACAATTCGTAATGTATGTAACTAAATGATGATAAATAGTTATGGGATGTATCCAGGAGACCTGGAGATACAGCTGTATTATATAATTTTTGAACTCCTAGTACAACATTCAACTTAGGATTTTTTTTTAAGGTGGTTTAAAATCATCTAATGACATCTCTCGCCCTTGGCTGGATGGTTTAGTTCTCTAATCACCGATATAAGCTCGAACTGGCGTCAACGAATTAGTGGAATAATCCGATCTGAATCATCGAATATGACGATTTTAATTAATTCTAAGTTGAGGGCGAATCCAGAAGGGCATGCTCTGACCCCAGTACCAGAGGCAAAAAGGAACGGGGTGGAATTTTTTAGTCAGTAAGAGTCTGACACGCCCTCTCGCTCCACCCAAGGGCGAGAGATGTCATTAGATGATTTTAAACCACCTTAAAAAAAAACCTAAGTTGAATGTTGTACTGAGAGTTCAAAAATTATATAATACAGCTGTATCTCCAGGTCTCCTGGATACATCCCATAACTATTTATCATTATTTATTTACATACTTTACGAATTGTGTAGATAAGTAGACATTTTGTATTTTTTTAGTGTAAACCCTGAACAAAAACATAAGGCAATATTTTGGTGTTAGCCATTGATTTCGAATATAAAAACTATATAATATGATAGTATAAATAATAACAAAAAAACTGAGGTATGTTACTTTTCTGTCGGGTCTGGGTTTTTTTTGCCTGTTCTTCTTTCTTTATTAATGCAAAGGTGACTTGGTTTATCGTTACTGTGACAAACGAAAACACTTTATTTGATGAATCCTTAAAGAAAATTTTAATTAATATCAATCAGGAGAAAAGTTATTGCAAAAATATATGTTGATCCCTAGACACTTTTGATGTGTGTATGTAAGAATTGTCGAGAGCCACCCAAAAAAAAAAATTAGCCCAGAATGGGTGATCTCCTTTCAACCAAATCGGTCCAGCCATTTTTGCGTGAAAGAATAACAAACATCCACACATCCATTCTCACAAACTTTCACATTTATAATATAAATTATGGTAATAGTAGTGTGAGGTTTAGGGTTTGTATTAAGGACTATGTTTGTTTTTTGGCACAATAAATTTCCTACTTATACCCACTTATCCATTGGTACCATATCCAGTAACATCGTTACAGATCCGTGTACCGCGAAATTTCGCGCCACGCCGCGAGCGTCGCGTTCCAAATCACCGCTCAATCTAAATTATTGTGCAAGTTACGAACTAATCTTAATCAAAACTGCGCCAGCGCGTAAGTTTTTCAATAAAACACGCTTATCTGCGGCTCGATGTTAGTAAACAGCTAATTACAGCGTTGGAAAGTTTTTACGTTCATAAATTTGGAAAATGGAAAATTAGTATGTAGTTATTTACTTAAGAAAATTATTTTCGGTGTTACAAATTATAATTTTGCTGTCCTACTTGATTTTTTTTAATTGTTATAAACTAGTGCTTGACTGCGATCCCACCTGAAGGTAAGCAGTGATGCAATCGTCGATGGTGAGGCGCACTAGTTTATTAAGAGCCTACACTCTAGCCTTGAAGACGCCCAAATAATAATTATAATCGGACAAGACAACCGCAGCAGGCATTGTTGTTATTGTGTGTAATACCTAAATAAATGGTTTTTAGTAGTAAAAAGACTCTTAATCAACTAGTGCGCTTTACCATCAACAATTGCATCACTGCTTCCTATCAGGTAGGATCGCAGTCAAGCAACAACAAACAATTAAGTGCTTAAACTATTCTACAAATTCTTATTTTTCAAATGCAAAAGATGACCACAGGTGTTTCACCTTTATCAAACTCTATTTAGGTCGGTAATAAAAACGTATGTAGTATAATAAGACAATCTACCTAGCCTTTTCCCAAATATATTGGAGTCGGCATTGAGTCATTTTGATTCCAGTGATTTAGCTGAATACCAGTATTTTACGAGGAGCGGCTGCCTACCAGACCTCCACAACCCATTAACTGGGGTAACACGGTACTAGCTTCTGACTATCCGTAACGACTGCCAAAGATCTATAAATGACAGCCGGGACCTACGGCTTGACGTGCTTTCCGAGGCACGGAGGAAACTTAAATAAAATACCAAGTAATTCTTTTTCTTAATTAAATAAATTATGTAGGTACTCATTACTACGTTTAGTACTTACCTGCATCAAGAAAATCCACTTTTCCAAGTTACACATTTTACGAGTAGGTACTTATAAAGTTTGGTCAAAATCAGTAAGATTTCATTCAACGTGTCCAAACTACAAAAATAAGAATCCGGTAGCGCCATCTATTGGCAAATGAGTTATCATAGTTGTTGTTACGTACATAGTTGCATTCAGAATTTCTGAAGGAGAACCTAGACATATGTGATTGTAGTCACTAATAGTCTGCCCTTCCGCTTCGCCCTTGAGCGAGAGAAGCTATTGGAAGTTCTACTACTCAATAACTTCAGTACACTTACGAAGAAATACTTTTGTCGTCACCTCACACAACTTTAAGTATATGATTTTTTTTGTCAAGATGATATCCCATCAGAATGAAAAAAAAATTTATGAAATAAACCGTGATAGCCTAAAACAGTGGTCATCAGAATGACTTCTCCCGCTCTTGGGCGGACCGGAAGGAAGTGTCAGACTGTTACTGACTAAACCCCACGAAATTCCTTCGTTGCCTTCGAATCTGGGGTCACCAAGTTTCCCTTTCGGAAATCCGATCCCTGGCTCAAAAAGTATATGATGGGATGAACAATATATTCTGTGTAAGTCTAACCAATACTTGGGTTAGGAAATAAGTTACATACCTGCTAATCCTCGTAGTAGGTACTCGTATATTTCTTTCCCGTCTGCTTCGCTTATGTTTCACAGGTTACCACCTGTAAAAGTTATTGCTCACTGAACATCAATATATGTATAAGCAAAAGCCAGTAGGTACCGTGTTACCCCAGTTAATGGGTTGTGGAGGTCTGGTAGGCAGCTGCTCCTCGTAAAATATCTACTGGTATTCAGCTAAATCCGGCTTGACTGGAAGCCGATCCCAACATAGATAGGAAAAGGCGATTATGACAATCAATAGCCGTGCCTCGATAAATATGACACAATAACAGATTCATCGTGCTATTCAACTTACTTGAGGTTAGGTAAGGCTAGGAGGTACTACTAGGACCCGCAAATCGGCGTCTAGTACCCCATGCTCGACTAACAACGCGAAGCTCTGACTGCTGGTCTATAACGCCGGAGCATAAACAGTGCGGCTTCTACATACGAGAGCTACAATCGACTGTGCCACCACTCGGCTAAACACGTACCCCAGCAAGATCTCAAGTAGGAAATAGTCTTGAGTCATAAGACTGGAATCCAAAAGGAACATACCTATGTGCCTCTTGGATTCCAATACTTACATCTCAATGTCTCAGCAAAAACCTCCACCATACTGGAAGGCTGCTTACTCTGTAATATATACATATGTCTGATTCGCGGAGGCTCAGACCTCTCCAGGCCTCGGCACAACCCCCTATCATACCAGAAGCTGCCTACTCCTTCCTCCAGAGGGTTGGAATCCGGGGGGTGGCTACCCGGCCTGAGCATCCCACCTAAGTAAGCCTGGGACTACCTCCTTCTTCCTTCTACCTGTCTTCCCTTTGCCTTCTACTGGCCTCACATTGTTCGTCTTTCACCTTTAACATTACTATCTATGGGAATCAATTGTGCCGAAACACAAAATAACCACATTCAGCTTGACTAAGATATTTACATAAGTAATAGGTAGGTACTTAGCTTTCATACATTCGAAGTCTTGATGACACATGTCCTTCTTCCACACGCGGCACAAAAAGTCATAACATAATTTGCGCTATGTACACAAGCGCACTACACTACACAAACACATACACACACTTTCATTATAAAAGCTTGCTTTGAAAAATAGCGCCATGCTGTTACTAGTATAGCATGGTTCGCGCCAACTAACAGCACACTATTGCAAAGTCTATATTGCGCACAGAACAGTTGAAAGACATGGCGCCTCAAGATATTGCTAGAGTTGAATTCACACATTTAGCCTATGGCTTAGCGGGCTTTCTCTGAAAATTACGACGCATTTTTATTCACTATGCAGTGGAGAAAATTTTCCAAGTTATTTTTAAAAAAATTGAAAGGTTTTTAAACTTACATTTTAGTTTTGATCTACATGTCACGAGTATTTTTGAGCTCAATCACAATATCTGACGGCGTAGCATCTACAGAATTGTCTTCAAACTTAAATTCGACATTTCTTTCACAATTATTTTAACACAAATTATGATGAAGCTTTTTCCCGCGCATAACCTTTGCAGGTTGAAAGAGAAGCAAAGGTATGTAACCGTTATTCATCCTCCTATTAAAAATAGATCCTAACTCAAATATTTATTATTATTATTAATTACTTATTATTTAAAACACAGATAAGTAAATAATTGTTAACACGGTGGTAATCTGAGGGTACGGCAGTGCACCAAGTCCGTACCATCGTTTTCCCGAAACAGTTCAGGCCATTTTCGACCCCCTACAACTTCATTGTGGATAAAACTAGAAGGCTGAATTTGCATTAACCAAGCAGGCATTATACCTATATAAACACAGTGTATTTGAAATTTCATTCAATTTGAACCAGTACCTAGTTTAAGAATTATAACTAATCAAAGTTTCTTCATTTTGCCACTCACTGACTGATATTTGTATAAATAATCATATTCATGGATGGTATTCTGTTCACACGCAATAATTGTAATTACCTTTAATATTAAAACCTTAAACATCTTTGCTTTAAAAAAGTAATCACCGTTGTTTTTTTGTTATGCCCTGGTCATTCGGACCTTTAAGTCAAGAATCACTGTTGACCGTGAAGAAATAGGAAAGAAAAAACCCTGGCGATATTTATTCTAAATAAATCACGAGGGTGACATGCATGGCATGTTGAATCTAATCGTAGTGGGATAAGAGTCAGTTTTCGAGGAAGTGTATTGAAAAAAAGTTGTCTTATTGAAAAGTATTGACAGGGTTTCCGTTAAACTACCTACGGTATCCCTACTTTTATCCATAGTACGGAAGTTATATAAGTTAGGTGCCGATAGTAGACAAAATAAGGACCTTACTAAGTAATAAAACAACTCTGGTACATTGCGCACACGTGGGCGACTTACGCCGAACTGGGCGCGCCGGTCTCGACACATGGCAACTAGACTTGTAGAGCCACATGCGACATCTTTCTTGTTACAAATCTGGCGAAGCCTGTGTGCGTCGATCTAATATAGGTAGTTCCCGCTTAAATCTTCCTTTTGAAGACGCTGTTCTAATTAAACAAAAACTTATACCTACATACCAACACCATTTCAGCAACCACTAATCGCATCCCGATACCGCTGCATTTCGCGAATCGCTCGGCAATCAATTAGATATTATCAATATTCCATCTCCTGCGCGTCGTGGGCGCTAATTAACACTCGCTTCAAGCGCTGTTAAGCGTCGCTTGATAAAAGTTTAGCCATCAACTGGCAACATTAATAGCTGGTGTCGCTTAGGGAAACTGTGGTAGTGTGGCTTGTGATTTGGCGGGACAATTATTTTCGACAAGATATGGGCACACCTATATCTAATTTATGAAAACTAGTATTATAAAGAGGAAAGATTTAATTTAAAAAATTACTTCTACGACCGATTTTCAAAATTCTTTTACCATTAGAAAGATACATTTTCACACTGAGCAACATAGGCTGTTTAATTTCTACTTTCATACGGGCGAAGACGCTAACAACGGCTAGTCTATTAGAAAAGTTACACTTATTTAGGTTATCAAACAAAGAACATTTAATTAACGTTTGAATCCCCAACCGGGGACTACTATTGTGTCTCGTTTCGCGGGTAATCTGATTAACTACATTGTAAAGAATTCACATTTACCTATTTCTTAAATGACAGATAATATTGTAAAAATAAGACGCGCGTTCTCTTCCTGTGATTAATTGAATGAATTATATCAAGTGCCCATCTGACCACTCATCTAATGACTTCTCCCGCTCTTGGGCGGAGCGGGAGGCCGTGTCACTCTTACTGACTAAACCCCACCCCGTTCCTTCGTTACCTGCGATCTGATCACTGTTGGACTTAGGCCTCTAATGCTGCATCATATATAACATAGTCGCCACTCCAGAACCTTTCGTCCCCATCGGCCATCTGTTCAGCGAGCAATGTGCCCTGCCCACTGCCCCTTAAGTTTGGCGATTCTTCAGGCTATGTCGGTATCTTTGGATCTTTTGCGAATATGTTCATTCCTGATGTGATACCAGCCAAAGTTATGAAGGATAGGCAAATAACGAAATAAAACTTCCAAATTGTAAAATACCAATTTATCCATAACAATTTATTAATAAATTAAATTAAATACAAAATTCGCAACAAAATATACAAACAAACAAACTTTTAAGTATGTGCGCTTATAACAATAGCCCTAGCACCTATATACCTACCTATTACTAGCTTATACATCACAGCTTTAAGCTTATAGCACTAAAATTGTATTCTGACTGCCCATTATACATGGTGTTTTTAGAAAGAAAGGAAAAACATTTATTTTTGGGGAATGAGGCAATCTTAAAACTAGCTTCCGGATGTGACAGATATGCTCCGTAAAAAAAGATTTAATTTGCGCCTCACCATCGACGATTGCATCACTGCTTACCATCAGGTGGGATCGCAGTCAAGCACTAGATTATAACAATTAAAAAAAGATACGGAAAATATGTGTCATATCTGCGCAAAACAACCAGCATAATGCTGCGCGTGGCCCCATGCATTATGTGGTGTGGTTGTTAGCGTGGGCTGATGGCAGTGTCGACACGAAGACGTCGCAAGGTTTTTTTTTTTTAATTTGAGCAAAATAACGAAAAAAAATTATGTACAGATAAAATCTTCAATAAAAATAAAGAGGAAATATGTAATTACATTTATATAAAGTGGCATCACGACGAGTCCATTGCTTCTTTTTTGAACTTAATTGATCTATACGAGTACAATAGACAGTCAGCTTGTACAATACGATCAAAATGTCTAGACCGCTCTGAATTTCCAACAGCTGCTTGCGAATTAATTCTTTTTAAGTATCATGATTACGGCGAATGCGTATTAAGTATTTTTCCGAGTATCCGCAATAGTTCAGAACGCCAACTTCAGAGAGGTCAACATATTTTGACTGCACCATACATTACAGTATGACTTTTTATTATGAATACACTGTTTATTAAAAAAATAATGTTTCTTTAAGCTTTAAGCTATTTGAAACTTGAAAGTAACGATATCACGACAATGTTTAACGGCCGAAATTAATATTCAATCCGTAACCCAAGACCGAAATCGATCGCAGACATACACCGATCTATGGATCGCTCTCCAATCCAGGTCCCAATATCGAAAAAAGGCAATCCCGCTGTTGCTCAATCCGCAGATAAGTGGAAATCCATTCCCTCTTGCTCATTCCGTTTTATGCAATTGCTATGATCAAAATCATTGTTACTTCATACAAAATATAAAAGAATTATTTATAAACAGTTGTTCTAATTTATTGTAGATACTTTTTATTGTAGACATGTCTAATTGTATAAGACTCAAACGCACATTTAAATGGTGACAATATTCTAAATTTTTTGGTTAAAATGGAACGAACTCCGTAGAACGGACTCAAAAAGACCCGTTTTTTTTTAGTCTGTGGTAGTTTGACGGCTGTTTGTTTTTTCCAAGTTGACGCCGCATCTGGTCACTGCTGCCAGTACTAAAATAAGAATGAACCGGATCAAAGAAGGTCTTATTTAATTGCTTTTTTCGAAGTTCTAATAATATCAAGCGATTGATATTTATATAACTACACTAGCAGCCGGTCCCGGCTTCGCACGGGGTAGACAATTATTTATTTTTGGAAATTTGGATATAAAACACTTTTTTTAGTGTTAGTTTTCTACACCTTGGGTTACATTGTTCAAATATTACCAAGGATCCCTAATTTTTTCAAAATGAAATGTAGCCTATGTCAAATTGGAAGAACGTAGCATTCTATTGGTGAAAGAATTTTTTAAATCGGCCCAGTACTTTTTGAGCCTATTCATTACAAACATACAAAAATAGGTACAAATCTTTCCTCTTTATAATATTAGTATAGATGTGCCATTTGGTGGTGATAAGGAGCCACATATTTATTTTGCTGGTGATGTTGATAGTAGTGGTGATACCTACACCAAGAACTGGTAATGGTTATTCTTTAATAATTATTTATAAGCCGTTGAATGCAATGTAATTTAATGTAACCTTCACCGTTCATAAAGTTAGTTTATAAAATGGTAAAGATTATTATTTACTTTTGGATTTGTTATTATTGCTGCTTAGCTCTTAAGGGCTTGTCCAGAAAGGGCGAATTCGTCGCGATTTTCTCTTGCTTATCAAGCGCAACCGTTGCGCCCAGAAAGAACGTACTAACGCGGGAGCATTCAACGATAAATTCCGGTTCAAAATTTTGGCGCTCAATTTCCCTGGATACGTGCACTCGCTCTGGAGTTCGCGCGTTAACTTAACTGGACGCAATTCACGCAATAAGAGATCCCTAGTATCTCGACTCGCGCGCAATACGCGCGTGTCGAGGGTCTGGCATTGTGCATACGATTTACGCGCGTATTTTGAATTCGCGTCTTCTGGACAAGGTTTAGACCTTGAGCTACTTATGTAGCTGAATCTGAATTTAGGATACTTTATTCCAGAAAACATTGTGTTACCTTGAAATAGCAGCTACTATCAATTCAAGAATAAATAATAAAGAAAAAATAATAAAACTAATTTGTTATGTCGATACATAATGTTTTATTTCCTTAAGTAAAATAATTAGCAATAAGATCCGTTCTAGTTTGGATATCATGGTCATCTGTATTCTAGCTATTATTGTCATCACTCGTATGTGTTGTATCCTTGACTTGGTTCCTCAGGAGGAACGTTTGCAATATTATTATTTCTACATATGTAATACTGCAGTAGCTGGTATATAGCCTGAACAACTGGCAATGATACACGAAGTGTGAGTGCCACAACTGGAAATCTACGTTTCCAAACACCAAATGTTCTGTAAACAAACATACACTTTTATTAGATCATAAGTACCAAGGCAATAAAATGGGTACATTAAATTAATGCATTAGAAGGAAATACTTTGATATGGACCATCATAGTTAATGTAAGATTTGATCTATCTGCGTGCCAAATTTCATTGAAATTCTTTCACTTCTGCAATCATGTTTACATATTTTTATATCTACTGTAATACAAATTTTCTATTTTACTAGACATTTTATATTGTTAACTATTGAACTCACCTTGATGAGGTTACACGGACAACCGCATAATTTCAGTCAACAACAAATTAATGCAGATTTCGATAAACTGAACCTAAATGTAAAGTTTGCATCATCCAGACTCTGCACATAGTTCACCCTTTTCATCCTTCTTGAATTTACGCGTCGGCGTCGCAGCTCTTCACCCGCTTCACTATTTGAGCTATCCCAATCTAATAACTCAAACAGGGCCTCCATATCAATGTCACTATCACTGGAGCAAGAGAATACCGACACTGCTATTTTTACAAAATTAAATTAAATCTGTACCTAAAGCAAATATGAAATCTGCCAAAATTGTAAGATCACAATTTGGATTGTTTTCATCGATCCAAGCAAATGTCAAATTCAACGGATTGGTTATTGACACGCTCAAACTGTCATTTCCGAAAAGAAGTCACTCTATTATCAGTGATCCGACCTCTTCAGGATTGCTTGGTTTTAAAGATTGCGCTTTCAGTTCGTGGATAGCTTATTGGCACACTTTATTACATATCTGGATTTTATTTTTGATCTTCAATCCAAATATTTTAGATTAGATTGATTATTAATTTCGGCCGTTAGTTGACACGTTTCAACATGAGAATAGCAATCCCTTTCCCTAATAACTCTTCGTAGAAACCTTAGTCGCGAAAAATAAGGATTAAAATAATGTTACTCAATTTTAATAGCTTGAATTAAAAAAATGATAATTTGGCTAAAAAAGAAAATTAAGAAACTTAAAACTTCAGACATTTGTAGTAAATAAGAAAAACTTCCCATACGCCGTTTTTATGAAACATATGTAAAGTATTATCTACGACAATCTATTGCACGTCTACGTTATTAAGGCATGTAATTTATTGTTTATTCTATATAACAAAGGGTGTACGGGGACAGCCCTCCTGCTAACTTTAAAGGCTTGCTCAAAAAATCGACCTCTCCATACAAACCGTCCGATTAAATTTATAATTTTGTATGGTGAGGCTAAACGAATTTAACGAATTGTTTTTTTCGTTTTCTGAAAAAAAAAAAATATGGGAGGATTGTCAGATTCGTCTACTGATCAAGCCCTTAAAGTTTGCGGAGGGCTGTCCCTTACACCCTATATATTAGTGCCCAAGCCTGGCTTAGCACGGGTGCAAATTCTACTACAAATATTCAATCCGCTACAAAATCCGTTGCGTAGTTTGGGAGGATTAAGTTAAGATAAACAGATAGACGCAGAAAGCTACTTGTTTTATACTAAGGCAAGCTGAGCAAATTTGGTGGTGTGCGGAACAAAAAATCACGCAAACCTCCGTTAAAAAGGGAGGACCCCCTGACCAGACGGATGTGTTGTCTAGTGTGGGCAACTGCTCGATAGATGATTTTAAGCTGTCGAATCTGATCAAATCGCGCGGAGAACTTTAATTACGCGATGTAGGATTCCGTAGTTCATATGTGGCGCCATAGATGTTGCTACATTACTCCCGTCCGGAGATCGGAGATAGATGGTTCTTATGTAGAAACTTAATGGGCACAAGTCCTAAGCAAGCGTGACTCTCTGCTTCTGCTGGTAACTCGATATCATCTTTTGTTCAGGCGTCAAACTCTCACCTCGGAATCTTTTGTATCTGTGAAAAGTTAAGATAAACATTAACCATTTGCCTGCTGCGGTCTTACCGTCCAATTATAATTTAGGTCTCTTCAAGGCTAGAGTGTATAGGCTCTTAATAAACTAGTGCGCCTCACCATTAACGATTGCATCGCAGTCAAGCACTATTTTTCGATTGAAATTCAGTAGCTGTTTTAATTATTCGTAAATTGATTTCTGATTTTCTGGTGGGTATTGTGATGTAAGAATTTTAATTAATGGAGTCTGCTCAGTACACCGTAAGATACCATGACCGTTCAATACAAAGCCTGGGGGAATCTCTGTTTCCTGATAGCTACAAACTAGGGGTCTTTAACGGCCGAAATTAATAATCAATCTAATCTAAAATCTTTGGATTGAAGATCGAAAATAAAATCCAGATATGTAATAAAGTGTGCCAATAAGCTATCCACGAACTGAAAGCGCAATCTTTAAAACCAAGCAATCCTGAAGAGGTCGGATCACTGATAATAGAGTGACTTCTTTTCGGAAATGACAGTTTGAGCGTGTCAATAACCAATCCGTTGAATTTGACATTTGCTTGGATCGATGAAAACAATCCAAATTGTGATCTTAAAATTTTGGCAGATTTCATATTTGGTTTAGGTACAGATTTCATTTAATTTTGTAAAAATAGCAGTGTCGGTATTCTCTAGCTCCAGTGATAGTGACATTGATATGGAGGCCCCTGTTTGAGTTATTAGATTTGGATAGCTCAGATAGTGAAGCGGGTGAAGAGCTGCGACGCCGACGCGTAAATTCAAGAAGGATGAAAAGGGTGAACTATGTGCAGAGTCTGGATGATGCAAACTTTACATTTAGGTTCAGTTTATCGAAATCTGCATTAATTTGTTGTTGACTGAAATTATGCGGTTGTCCATAAGGTGTAACCTCATCAAGGTGAGTTCAATAGTTAACAATATAAAATGTCTAGTAAAATAGAAAATTTGTATTACAGTTGATATAAAAATATGTAAACATGATTGCAGAAGTGAAAGAATTTCAATGAAATTTGGCACGCAGATAGATCAAATCTTACATTAACTATGATGGTCCATATCAGAGTATTTCCTTCTAATGCATTAATTTAATGTACCCATTTTATTGCCTTGGTACTTATGATCTAATAAAAGTGTATGTTTGTTTACAGAACATTGTTTGGAAACGTAGATTTCCAGTTGTGGCACTCACACTTCGTGTATCATTGCCAGTTGTTCAGGCTATACCAGCTACTGCAGTATTACATATGTAGAAATAATAATATTGCAAACGTTCCTCCTGAGGAACCAAGTCAAGGATACAACACATACGAGTGATGACAATAATAGCCAGAATACAGATGACTATGAATATCCAAACTAGAACGGATCTTATTGCTAATTATTTTACTTAAGCAAATAAAACATTATGTATCGACATAACAAATTAGTTTTATTATTTTTTCTTTATTATTTATTCTTGATTTGATAGTAGCTGCTATTTCAAGGTAACACAATGTTTTCTGGAATAAAGTATCCTAAATTCAGTAAAATCTATTCAGCTACATAAGTAGCTCAAGGTCTAAACCTTGTCCAGAAGAAGCGAATTCAAAATACGCGCGTAAATCGTATGCACAATGCCAGACCCTCGACACGCGCGTGATTCGCGCGTATTGCGCGCGAGTCGAGATACTAGGGACCCCTTATTGCGTGAATTGCGTCCAGTTAACGCGCGAACTCCAGAGCGAGTGCACGTATCCAGGGAAATTGAGCGCCAAAATTTTGAACCAGAATTTATTGTTGAATGCTCCCGCGTTAGTACGTTCTTTTCATAAACTAACTTTATGAAACGGTGAAGGTTACATTAAATTACATTGCATTTAACGGCTTATAAATAATTATTAAAGAATAACCATTACCAGTTCTTGGTGTAGGTATCACCACTACCATCACCATCACCAGCAAAATAAATATGTGGCTCCTTATCACCACCAAATGGCACATGTAGTTATATAAATATCAATCGCTTGATATTGAACTTCGAAAAAAGCAATTAAATAAGACCTTCTTTGATCCGGTTCATTCTTATTTTAGTACTGGCAGCAGTGACCAGACGCGGCGTCAACTTGGAAAAAACAAACATCCGTCAAACTACCACAGACTAAAAAAAACGGATCCTTTTGAGTCCGTTCTACGGAGTTCGTTCCATTTTAACCAAAACATTTAGAATTTTGTCACCATTTAAATGTGCGTTTGAGTCTTATACAATTAGACATGTCTACAATAAAAAGTACCTACAATAAATTAGAACAACTGTTTATAAATAATTATTTTATATTTTGTATAAAGTAACAATGATTTTGATCATAGCAATTGCATAAAACGGAATAAGCAAGAGGGAATGGATTTCCACTTATCTGCGGATTGAGCAACAGCGGGATTGCCTTTTTTCGATATTGGGACCTGGATTGGAGAGCGATCCATAGATCGGTGTATGTCTGCGATCGATTTCGGTCTTGCGTTACGGATTGAATATTAATTTCGGCCGTAAGTCAACAATAGGTTACTTCTAGTTCTAGTTGATACGTTCGTAACACGGTCATGGTATGATACGGTGTACCGTCTGTTTTTTATACCCTGAGACTAAAATGACATTACAACACAAAAGCACTGGCATCATCCTATAGTAATTTTGACATTACCTGTGTCAATTTAGTCTCAGGCTATAAAAAACAGACGATAGTTCGCAGACAGGAGTCTACGGTAGTAAGGATAGTAGGGCAGCAAAACTCACATCATATCATAGAAGAGTCTCTGCTGCATGGACAGCGAAGGCTTGGTCTCCGCTAAGGCACTCTCGATGTCTTCTTTGTACACCACCACCGACTCCATCGACTTCTCCTCGTTCACCGCCTGAGAAATAAATTCATTTAGTACGTAGCTCTTTCTTCCACGATGAGCAATGGGTAAGGACTAAGCTGCAACGGCACGGAGCTAACGCATCGTCGACAGTTTTATAGTTTTGTATGCAAGCGTCACACAGGCGTACACCAAGCGTATAATGACGAATACGCGTCTATGAAGCTACGCGTCCGCGGACAGTAGGCCTAACTTATCGTCCACCCATCCGGTAAGGATCAGGCTTGAGTCGACAGCGCGAGCCTGAAAGAGGTATCAGCAAAACTGAAGGGGCCCAGTTAGTAGGACCGAAAATCTTTGTGACTCTTCGCCAAACCCTTCGTAACACTTCGTCTCAGTTCGTAAATCAACGGCTGCTGTCAAAACTATCAACTACTTCCTTCTTACCAGTTGCTTCTCTAGCCTCGTCAGTTGCGCTGTGACGAGTATAGACTTGAGGTCCGCGGGTGAATAACCTTCGGTTTGCTCTGCTAACTCTTCAAGATCTACCGCTTCGTCGACTAGCACGCTCTTCGTTAATGTTCGGAGGACTTCGTAGCGACCTTGCTGTGGAAGAAGAATGAACGATTATTTAAAATTGGTTTAAAAAGCGAAATTACTTAATAAATCTATCTATATATATAAAAATGAAACCCGTTTTCCGTTGTCACGACATAACATGAAAACGGCTTGACCGATTTGGCTGTTTTTTTTTTAATGTTTAGGGTAGTGTAGGGTAGTGTAGGGTAGTGTAGGGTAGTGTAGGGTAGTGTAGGGTAGTGTAGGGTAGTGTAGGGTAGTGTAGGGTAGTGTAGGGTAGTGTAGGGTAGTGTAGGGTAGTGTAGGGTAGTGTAGTGTAGTGTAGGGTAGTGTAGGATAGTGTAGTGTAGGGTAGGTAGGGTAGGTAGGGTAGTGTAGTGTAGTGTAGGGTAGTGTAGTGTAGGGTAGTCATTTGACGGGAGCGAAGCCGCGGGTAAAAGCTAGTGAAATATAAATGCCAGCTTTTCCAAACTATAACCTCATCGTTATACGATGTTCCTTAAACCACCAATGATGACCACGATGTTTGGAAATATCATCCACAAAGATAGCTCTTGGAACGTTTAGTGGTACAGGCAAGAGTAGAGAGCTAACTTTCTCGCGGTCCATCACCTACCAGATGGACAGACTTCATTAAATCTTCTTCGAAGTATTCCCTCATTAAATGTACCATGTACTGTGCCATGAAGAGAGAGAGATTAAAGATCACACTACAGCCTATTCGCCTCAAGAAAATAGTGACTTATCAGTGCTACTTCAAAGTAAAGACTTTCAACGATGTGTCACTATTTCCCTAACGCGTATACACTATAGGGATTACTCCTGTATGTGTTGTGTACTGCTGGTTCACTTGTAGTACTCACTCGGTCAGGCAGCGCGCAGTACACGTGCCGCTGCAGCCGGCCGGCGCGCAGCAGCGCGGGGTCCACGAGGTCGGGCCGCGACGTGGCCACCAGCACGGGCCCCCGGGCCCCGCCCTCGGCGCCGTCCAGCCGAGCTAGGAGCTGGTTCACTTGTAGTACTCACTCGGTCAGGCAGCGCGCAGTACACGTGCCGCTGCAGCCGGCCGGCGCGCAGCAGCGCGGGGTCCACGAGGTCGGGCCGCGACGTGGCCACCAGCACGGGCCCCCGGGCCCCGCCCTCGGCGCCGTCCAGCCGAGCTAGGAGCTGGTTCACTTGTAGTACTCACTCGGTCAGGCAGCGCGCAGTACACGTGCCGCTGCAGCCGGCCGGCGCGCAGCAGCGCGGGGTCCACGAGGTCGGGCCGCGACGTGGCCACCAGCACGGGCCCCCGGGCCCCGCCCTCGGCGCCGTCCAGCCGAGCTAGGAGCTGGTTCACTTGTAGTACTCACTCGGTCAGGCAGCGCGCAGTACACGTGCCGCTGCAGCCGGCCGGCGCGCAGCAGCGCGGGGTCCACGAGGTCGGGCCGCGACGTGGCCACCAGCACGGGCCCCCGGGCCCCGCCCTCGGCGCCGTCCAGCCGAGCTAGGAGCTGGTTCACTTGTAGTACTCACTCGGTCAGGCAGCGCGCAGTACACGTGCCGCTGCAGCCGGCCGGCGCGCAGCAGCGCGGGGTCCACGAGGTCGGGCCGCGACGTGGCCACCAGCACGGGCCCCCGGGCCCCGCCCTCGGCGCCGTCCAGCCGAGCTAGGAGCTGGTTCACTTGTAGTACTCACTCGGTCAGGCAGCGCGCAGTACACGTGCCGCTGCAGCCGGCCGGCGCGCAGCAGCGCGGGGTCCACGAGGTCGGGCCGCGACGTGGCCACCAGCACGGGCCCCCGGGCCCCGCCCTCGGCGCCGTCCAGCCGAGCTAGGAGCTGGTTCACTTGTAGTACTCACTCGGTCAGGCAGCGCGCAGTACACGTGCCGCTGCAGCCGGCCGGCGCACAGCAGCGCGGGGTCCACGAGGTCGGGCCGCGACGTGGCCACCAGCACGGGCCCCCGGGCCCCGCCCTCGGCGCCGTCCAGCCGAGCTAGGAGCTGGTTCACTTGTAGTACTCACTCGGTCAGGCAGCGCGCAGTACACGTGCCGCTGCAGCCGGCCGGCGCGCAGCAGCGCGGGGTCCACGAGGTCGGGCCGCGACGTGGCCACCAGCACGGGCCCCCGGGCCCCGCCCTCGGCGCCGTCCAGCCGAGCTAGGAGCTGGTTCACTTGTAGTACTCACTCGGTCAGGCAGCGCGCAGTACACGTGCCGCTGCAGCCGGCCGGCGCGCAGCAGCGCGGGGTCCACGAGGTCGGGCCGCGACGTGGCCACCAGCACGGGCCCCCGGGCCCCGCCCTCGGCGCCGTCCAGCCGAGCTAGGAGCTGGTTCACTTGTAGTACTCACTCGGTCAGGCAGCGCGCAGTACACGTGCCGCTGCAGCCGGCCGGCGCGCAGCAGCGCGGGGTCCACGAGGTCGGGCCGCGACGTGGCCACCAGCACGGGCCCCCGGGCCCCGCCCTCGGCGCCGTCCAGCCGAGCTAGGAGCTGGTTCACTTGTAGTACTCACTCGGTCAGGCAGCGCGCAGTACACGTGCCGCTGCAGCCGGCCGGCGCGCAGCAGCGCGGGGTCCACGAGGTCGGGCCGCGACGTGGCCACCAGCACGGGCCCCCGGGCCCCGCCCTCGGCGCCGTCCAGCCGAGCTAGGAGCTGGTTCACTTGTAGTACTCACTCGGTCAGGCAGCGCGCAGTACACGTGCCGCTGCAGCCGGCCGGCGCGCAGCAGCGCGGGGTCCACGAGGTCGGGCCGCGACGTGGCCACCAGCACGGGCCCCCGGGCCCCGCCCTCGGCGCCGTCCAGCCGAGCTAGGAGCTGGTTCACTTGTAGTACTCACTCGGTCAGGCAGCGCGCAGTACACGTGCCGCTGCAGCCGGCCGGCGCGCAGCAGCGCGGGGTCCACGAGGTCGGGCCGCGACGTGGCCACCAGCACGGGCCCCCGGGCCCCGCCCTCGGCGCCGTCCAGCCGAGCTAGGAGCTGGTTCACTTGTAGTACTCACTCGGTCAGGCAGCGCGCAGTACACGTGCCGCTGCAGCCGGCCGGCGCGCAGCAGCGCGGGGTCCACGAGGTCGGGCCGCGACGTGGCCACCAGCACGGGCCCCCGGGCCCCGCCCTCGGCGCCGTCCAGCGCTCGCTAGGAGCTGGTTCACTTGTAGTACTCACTCGGTCAGGCAGCGCGCAGTACACGTGCCGCTGCAGCCGGCCGGCGCGCAGCAGCGCGGGGTCCACGAGGTCGGGCCGCGACGTGGCCACCAGCACGGGCCCCCGGGCCCCGCCCTCGGCGCCGTCCAGCCGAGCTAGGAGCTGGTTCACTTGTAGTACTCACTCGGTCAGGCAGCGCGCAGTACACGTGCCGCTGCAGCCGGCCGGCGCGCAGCAGCGCGGGGTCCACGAGGTCGGGCCGCGACGTGGCCACCAGCACGGGCCCCCGGGCCCCGCCCTCGGCGCCGTCCAGCCGAGCTAGGAGCTGGTTCACTTGTAGTACTCACTCGGTCAGGCAGCGCGCAGTACACGTGCCGCTGCAGCCGGCCGGCGCGCAGCAGCGCGGGGTCCACGAGGTCGGGCCGCGACGTGGCCACCAGCACGGGCCCCCGGGCCCCGCCCTCGGCGCCGTCCAGCCGAGCTAGGAGCTGGTTCACTTGTAGTACTCACTCGGTCAGGCAGCGCGCAGTACACGTGCCGCTGCAGCCGGCCGGCGCGCAGCAGCGCGGGGTCCACGAGGTCGGGCCGCGACGTGGCCACCAGCACGGGCCCCCGGGCCCCGCCCTCGGCGCCGTCCAGCCGAGCTAGGAGCTGGTTCACTTGTAGTACTCACTCGGTCAGGCAGCGCGCAGTACACGTGCCGCTGCAGCCGGCCGGCGCGCAGCAGCGCGGGGTCCACGAGGTCGGGCCGCGACGTGGCCACCAGCACGGGCCCCCGGGCCCCGCCCTCGGCGCCGTCCAGCCGAGCTAGGAGCTGGTTCACTTGTAGTACTCACTCGGTCAGGCAGCGCGCAGTACACGTGCCGCTGCAGCCGGCCGGCGCGCAGCAGCGCGGGGTCCACGAGGTCGGGCCGCGACGTGGCCACCAGCACGGGCCCCCGGGCCCCGCCCTCGGCGCCGTCCAGCCGAGCTAGGAGCTGGTTCACTTGTAGTACTCACTCGGTCAGGCAGCGCGCAGTACACGTGCCGCTGCAGCCGGCCGGCGCGCAGCAGCGCGGGGTCCACGAGGTCGGGCCGCGACGTGGCCACCAGCACGGGCCCCCGGGCCCCGCCCTCGGCGCCGTCCAGCCGAGCTAGGAGCTGGTTCACTTGTAGTACTCACTCGGTCAGGCAGCGCGCAGTACACGTGCCGCTGCAGCCGGCCGGCGCGCAGCAGCGCGGGGTCCACGAGGTCGGGCCGCGACGTGGCCACCAGCACGGGCCCCCGGGCCCCGCCCTCGGCGCCGTCCAGCCGAGCTAGGAGCTGGTTCACTTGTAGTACTCACTCGGTCAGGCAGCGCGCAGTACACGTGCCGCTGCAGCCGGCCGGCGCGCAGCAGCGCGGGGTCCACGAGGTCGGGCCGCGACGTGGCCACCAGCACGGGCCCCCGGGCCCCGCCCTCGGCGCCGTCCAGCCGAGCTAGGAGCTGGTTCACTTGTAGTACTCACTCGGTCAGGCAGCGCGCAGTACACGTGCCGCTGCAGCCGGCCGGCGCGCAGCAGCGCGGGGTCCACGAGGTCGGGCCGCGACGTGGCCACCAGCACGGGCCCCCGGGCCCCGCCCTCGGCGCCGTCCAGCCGAGCTAGGAGCTGGTTCACTTGTAGTACTCACTCGGTCAGGCAGCGCGCAGTACACGTGCCGCTGCAGCCGGCCGGCGCGCAGCAGCGCGGGGTCCACGAGGTCGGGCCGCGACGTGGCCACCAGCACGGGCCCCCGGGCCCCGCCCTCGGCGCCGTCCAGCGCTCGCTAGGAGCTGGTTCACTTGTAGTACTCACTCGGTCAGGCAGCGCGCAGTACACGTGCCGCTGCAGCCGGCCGGCGCGCAGCAGCGCGGGGTCCACGAGGTCGGGCCGCGACGTGGCCACCAGCACGGGCCCCCGGGCCCCGCCCTCGGCGCCGTCCAGCCGAGCTAGGAGCTGGTTCACTTGTAGTACTCACTCGGTCAGGCAGCGCGCAGTACACGTGCCGCTGCAGCCGGCCGGCGCGCAGCAGCGCGGGGTCCACGAGGTCGGGCCGCGACGTGGCCACCAGCACGGGCCCCCGGGCCCCGCCCTCGGCGCCGTCCAGCCGAGCTAGGAGCTGGTTCACTTGTAGTACTCACTCGGTCAGGCAGCGCGCAGTACACGTGCCGCTGCAGCCGGCCGGCGCGCAGCAGCGCGGGGTCCACGAGCTCGGGCCGCGACGTGGCCACCAGCACGGGCCCCCGGGCCCCGCCCTCGGCGCCGTCCAGCCGAGCTAGGAGCTGGTTCACTTGTAGTACTCACTCGGTCAGGCAGCGCGCAGTACACGTGCCGCTGCAGCCGGCCGGCGCGCAGCAGCGCGGGGTCCACGAGGTCGGGCCGCGACGTGGCCACCAGCACGGGCCCCCGGGCCCCGCCCTCGGCGCCGTCCAGCGCTCGCTAGGAGCTGGTTCACTTGTAGTACTCACTCGGTCAGGCAGCGCGCAGTACACGTGCCGCTGCAGCCGGCCGGCGCGCAGCAGCGCGGGGTCCACGAGGTCGGGCCGCGACGTGGCCACCAGCACGGGCCCCCGGGCCCCGCCCTCGGCGCCGTCCAGCGCTCGCTAGGAGCTGGTTCACTTGTAGTACTCACTCGGTCAGGCAGCGCGCAGTACACGTGCCGCTGCAGCCGGCCGGCGCGCAGCAGCGCGGGGTCCACGAGGTCGGGCCGCGACGTGGCCACCAGCACGGGCCCCCGGGCCCCGCCCTCGGCGCCGTCCAGCCGAGCTAGGAGCTGGTTCACTTGTAGTACTCACTCGGTCAGGCAGCGCGCAGTACACGTGCCGCTGCAGCCGGCCGGCGCGCAGCAGCGCGGGGTCCACGAGGTCGGGCCGCGACGTGGCCACCAGCACGGGCCCCCGGGCCCCGCCCTCGGCGCCGTCCAGCCGAGCTAGGAGCTGGTTCACTTGTAGTACTCACTCGGTCAGGCAGCGCGCAGTACACGTGCCGCTGCAGCCGGCCGGCGCGCAGCAGCGCGGGGTCCACGAGGTCGGGCCGCGACGTGGCCACCAGCACGGGCCCCCGGGCCCCGCCCTCGGCGCCGTCCAGCCGAGCTAGGAGCTGGTTCACTTGTAGTACTCACTCGGTCAGGCAGCGCGCAGTACACGTGCCGCTGCAGCCGGCCGGCGCGCAGCAGCGCGGGGTCCACGAGGTCGGGCCGCGACGTGGCCACCAGCACGGGCCCCCGGGCCCCGCCCTCGGCGCCGTCCAGCCGAGCTAGGAGCTGGTTCACTTGTAGTACTCACTCGGTCAGGCAGCGCGCAGTACACGTGCCGCTGCAGCCGGCCGGCGCGCAGCAGCGCGGGGTCCACGAGGTCGGGCCGCGACGTGGCCACCAGCACGGGCCCCCGGGCCCCGCCCTCGGCGCCGTCCAGCCGAGCTAGGAGCTGGTTCACTTGTAGTACTCACTCGGTCAGGCAGCGCGCAGTACACGTGCCGCTGCAGCCGGCCGGCGCGCAGCAGCGCGGGGTCCACGAGGTCGGGCCGCGACGTGGCCACCAGCACGGGCCCCCGGGCCCCGCCCTCGGCGCCGTCCAGCGCTCGCTAGGAGCTGGTTCACTTGTAGTACTCACTCGGTCAGGCAGCGCGCAGTACACGTGCCGCTGCAGCCGGCCGGCGCGCAGCAGCGCGGGGTCCACGAGGTCGGGCCGCGACGTGGCCACCAGCACGGGCCCCCGGGCCCCGCCCTCGGCGCCGTCCAGCCGAGCTAGGAGCTGGTTCACTTGTAGTACTCACTCGGTCAGGCAGCGCGCAGTACACGTGCCGCTGCAGCCGGCCGGCGCGCAGCAGCGCGGGGTCCACGAGGTCGGGCCGCGACGTGGCCACCAGCACGGGCCCCCGGGCCCCGCCCTCGGCGCCGTCCAGCCGAGCTAGGAGCTGGTTCACTTGTAGTACTCACTCGGTCAGGCAGCGCGCAGTACACGTGCCGCTGCAGCCGGCCGGCGCGCAGCAGCGCGGGGTCCACGAGGTCGGGCCGCGACGTGGCCACCAGCACGGGCCCCCGGGCCCCGCCCTCGGCGCCGTCCAGCCGAGCTAGGAGCTGGTTCACTACTCTATCTGTTACTCCTGTCGAATCGTGCCCTCGTCTACGAGGAAGAAAATCATGTTTAACGCGAAAATATGGATTTTTAGTTAAGTAAAATCACATGAATGATGTAATTATTTAAACTTATTTTTCACAAAAAAAATATGACGGCAGCTAAGTATAGTCCGTCTAATGAAAGCGCGACCTGAGAAAAAGAGGTTAAATCCAAAAAAATTGTATGTGGTATTACTAACTAGTAGAAGAATCATGTCTTGACACTTCACCATTTTTTTTATTTTCTACAATTGCAGCTGAATAATGTTTTTTTTTTTTTTCTGGTAGGGGAATCATCAGAATGACTTCCCCCGCTCTTGGGCGGAGCGGGAGGGCGTGTCAGACTCTTACTGACTAAACCCCTACCCCGTTCCTTCGTTGCCTTCGTTCTGGGGGGGACTCGGTATCAACCGTTAGGAATACCACATGTTCCCCCCAGAGGCTTCGGCCCTACCGGGCCCCTACAGTTTGCTGACATCTCCTTGAGGCGCGCGTGGAACAGAACGCGCCGTTGACGACTGGGCTCGGTCCAGATTATTTCCAGACTGCCGGACAGCGAGCTACCCAGTGCTCGCCGTCCGCGAACCCGCGCCTACGGTGGTCGGAAATCGGGATCGGGATCTCGGCGGCGGCGGCGTGAGGACCGTTCCCTCACGCGCTCGCGGTCAGCAGCCTCCTTCACGAGCATCACTGCTTCGCAGAAGGAGGCGACCGCATGCCAACCCTCCTCGCTCCGGACCATGGCCTGAACCAGGGCCCGGCGCGAGAGGTCGCCGCTCCCGATAGTCTCCACGAGGACACGGCGGTGCTCCGCCCAAGCGGGGCAGCTGAATAATGTTGAAAATTCAATTGGATTTAACCTATCACATACCCATAAAACGAGACACAATAATAAAACAATAACACCGCGGTCTCATAGGACCGGTCGGGGATTCATGAATTAAAAAAAAACTCCAGGTCGCGCTTTCATTAGACGCACTCTAGAGATGCTCGATCACGAGAGGTTTTATTCGATTGTTTCAACTTAGATTCGAGTTCGACTCGGTCAGTTTTTGCGGTAACCTATGGCGCGTTCAATAGCGAATTGTTCCTCGATGATTTAGAGGTTCGAGTGAGGGTAGCTGATCCGAATAATCGAAAACTAGCGTTCGATTCTGTTGACTCGAAACAATCGAAAAACATCTCGATTATTTTGCAGAACGGCGAGTCGATGATTAAATCGATGGTTTATTTTAACGTCTCCGATTCTTTTGATTTTATAAACATCTCGGAATCGCCCAACGCAAATGACAGCTGTTATGTATGCAAAATACTTTAAAACATAAATAATTTCATGAGTGCCTTCACCTTAACCCAGATTTTTGTTAAGATCAATCCTTTTTGGCAGCACACACTATGGAACACACAAGAGCGTATTCTAATTTTATCACTAATTTTCTATCGAAAAAACGTTCCATCAATATTTTGTCTTAACAGTTTTCATAGTAAGCAATAATCTTAATCAATAATGTTAGCTACGACTCTAAATCTACAATCCGATACGAAATGTTAACAGAATATTCGGCTACGCTGATTGCCAGAGTCATGTATAAATAACAACGCAAAATGTGTCCCGCGCGCCACGGTCATGATTACATGACAGACTTAAACGCTAATAAATCTTATAAGAAAGTATTGTTTTTCTTATTTGTGTTGTTATAGGATGATATCGCAGAGTTGTTTTTTCGCGTAGAGAGCACGCTTATACTTTTTGACAAGGTGGTGAACGGGTTAAAGCTTATAAGTCTATTATGAATAACTAGCATTCGCCAGCGGCTTCACCCGCGTGAAAGCAGATTTCTCCGTACAAAACACTGAACTTCCATATCATCCCTCCCACGGGCTGAATTTAAAAAAAAAACTGTGCTCGCCTACACCATAAAAGCAAATCTTATACAAAATTTCACGCTCCTACACCTGTAGAATCAATCAGTATCTCCTTTTATACGAGTATTTAGACAACGCGTAGTGAATATGAAGCGAGGTGGACACTTACAATAGCACTTACTTGGGCGCGAGACTGTCGAACTCGTCGAAGAACAGAATGCAAGGTCGCTTCATGTCAGCCCTGTGAACAAAACATGCTATGAGACGTGTGTATGTATCAATTGTATCATCGAAAGTGATGACTGGGAAATGACTTCATGAGATGAAACCATCGCATCCCAGAGGGTCATGGCCACTCGATAGTGCGGAGGTACCACACAGTCTCCTGCGAAGCGGCGAGAGTCTTTGCCAGCCTGCCAACACGGGATCTGGAGGCTACAGTTCTTGACACATGCACGATTTGCGCATGGAGATGACGGAGTAAAACTCTACTGCTGCGACAAGTCACTGCATGGCGGACAGAGTTCTGGAGGGATCTCATAGTATTAAGGCCACAGTGACTGACGCAACCCAGCGCTGGGCACGCCAAAATCATGACGGTCCCCTCTTTGAGGAGTGGCTAGAAAGACGAGGAAGAATGGCAGGCGATCGCCTCGTACTATGAAGCAGTAATTCTAGCGAAGGAGGCGGTTGCAAGCACGAGGGAACGAAATAATAATAAACATGCTAATACTAACTTGTCAAATATATCTCGGACAGCCTTCTCGCTCTGTCCGATGTACTTGGATAGCAGTTCGGGCCCTTTTACCGTGATCATGTTCATGTTGGTGAGGCGCGCCAGGCACGAGCCGATGTGTGACTTGCCGGTACCCGGGGGGCCGTAGAGAAGTACGCCGCAGGATTGCGATGGGAATAAGGCTGGGTACTGTAAGATATGAAGATAGACTGGTTATAAGCATAGCAAAATCAATCATTTAATTTTTTTGGACAGTAGCTCGGGCCCCTGCGCAGTAATCATGGTCATGTAGGTCAGGCGTGCCAGGCACGTGCCGATGTTGTTTTCTTCCATTCTGTCCTGCCACCCGTCACACTATCTGACTTCCTTTTCTTTCATATCACTCGTCATACAATCCATCCATCTTTTCCTTGGCTTTCCTCTCTCTCTCCATCCGTCCAGGCATAGGTAATCGACCTTTTAATGTCACCACTAGAATGGACTCAGGCCTCCTCTCTAGGAGATATGAGATAGGCCCAAAATCACCAGGCGGACTCAGTGCGGGTTGTTGAATGTCATATGAGGTGGGATCGCGGTCAAGCACTAGTTTATAACAATTTAAAAAAATAATGTCTTCGAATTTTTGGTTCTAGGACACGATGGTTTTTTGACGACGTTTTCTTCCGTTTTGAGAGCAGAGGTGATGAAATAAATTACACAAAGTCATACACCTGGCACCTATTGCAATTGTATGGCAATTGGAAAACGTGACATCCACCGATCCGCACTGAGCCCGCGTGGTGGATTACTACCCATTCTCTCTTCTAGAGAGGAGGTCTGAGTCCCAACAGTTGAAACATTACAAGATCTATAATGCTTAAAAAAATGCTAATGCCTGGCTGGGTTTGAACCCAGGACCACTAACTAAGTTAGAGGTGTTACCACAAGGTCCAAAAATATTGTTATTAAAGTGATACCATAAAACTTTAGCCCAGTAAGAGTTAAAATTTTATTCAGTCAGATCATCGATAAATTGATTAAGGTAAGTTAGCCTCATCAAAAGTAAATTTTCTAACTCACCATAATCGGCCAGAATATGCACTCGGTGAGTTCCTGCTTGACCTCCTCGAGTCCTCCCACGGGCCCCCAGATGTCGAACTCGTTGGCTTTCTCCTCGTCCTTCGTTATGCCTTCCACTAGGCGCGGCTTTGGAGCGCTTGGCTCGGAGTCTGGCAGAGGATAAGTGGATATTATTGATTGTAGAGGGAAAATATTCTGCGCTTTATAATTAGCTGTGTGACAGATATTCAATTGATAACTTTCTAATTTCAAACTTACATGATACTACTAGCTTCGACCAGCGGCTTCGCTCATGTAATAGTAGAAAATTATCCCAAGGGAACATAGTCCCAGCATGAAAAGTATCCAATTTTCATTAAAATCCATTCATTATCGTCTGTTCAATAAACCCGGAGACTAAATTGACACAAGTAATATCAAATTTACTATAGAAATGACGCCAGTTCTTTTGTGTTGAAATGTCATTTTAGTATCCGGGGTTTATAAAACAGACGATAGTTTTTACGTGAAAGAGTGGCCAATCAAGGGTGCTTTCACAAATATGTAAACGCACATACCCGAGACACCCAAGACACGAAACAACTATCTGTATTCTGTAGGTAGGTCATACAAATATTCGCTCAGCCTCTGGGCCAATCATATTGTCAAGAAACTAAAGAAGCCAAAGGGAAGTAAACAAACGATTACTTTTTCTCTTGACCGCTTTAAATATCTTCTTGTTCAAATAGTCGATGATGTCTCTGACGTTACTCCCGGCGGTGTCCATCGCTAGCTTGATGACGTCATCGTCTTCCACCTCGAACTCTTGGCGAATCTTGTCGTTCAGTAGGTGCTTGAATAACTCGGCTCTTTCTGCCTAAAATATAATGTGACGGTTTAGGTTAACGAACGATTTGTTTCTTACACGGTGCCCCACACAGAACATATAAAGTAAGTTAGAAAGGAAATAGTTCCTGATTTGTATCGGAACGCGTGTCGCCGTTTGTCTCCCACTCTTTTATTTCACTACAAGCAGAAAACCAATGCCTACGCGGATTACGCACACAAATAAACAACATACACTTCGATTGTGAGTTTGCTATTGGTTGTCACACTAACGCAATTACTGCGTTTGACGTACACTCATACACGCGTAAAAATCTCATGTATGCTAGGGCGACCAAAAGGTCGATTATTGATATCGATAAAATTAATGTAATCTTGCTTCTTACTTTGCAAGTATTGTGGACTATGTGGACTTCTGTAATACATGTTGTGAACACGTACGATATTCATATATCATTCAACAAATAAAAAAATACATAACTGAATTATTAAAAACAATTTTTTTATTAAAATTAGGATTTACCATGGAATATTTACCGTGTTTATTATTTGATTATTAGAGAAAGTCGGTTGTCTCTCAACCTTACATTTCCGGTGCTTATCACCAGTTCAAAAGGAAAAAAATAGTGTCCCTGAAGTAATACGGATGCATTTTATTCCTAATCTATATTAACGATTTGCCGAGAGAAATAAATGTCCAGAGTGTCCTTTTTGCTGACGACATCTCAATAGTGTTTCCATGTGACGACGGTAGCAACTTAAATTTAATACTGGTCGACACTATATTTAATACTGACAAAAATAGTAAATTGGCAAAAGGACCACAATTTGAAAAAAAAATTCTCAAAAACTAAAATTATGCAATACAGTCCTTATCAAAAACGTTCATTGAGTATTAACTACTCATTCAATGACATACCGCTCCAGTGTGTCGATGAATTTAGACTCTTGGGACTGATAGTTGACACTAATATAAATTGGAAGGCACATATTAATTTTGTATCAAACAAAGTTGCAAGTTTTGTGAATGCTTTAAATGAGTCGAAAAGATCAACCGACTTCAAAACAGCGAAGATAGCGTACTACGCGTACGTCTACTCGTGGTTAACATATGGCATTATTGTATGGGGAAATTGCGTCGCAGTAAAAAAACTGTTCATTTTACAAAAAAGATGTGTGAGAATTCTTGCGAACATAGACCAAATGCAGAGTTGTAAACCTTATTTTATTAAATATAAAATGCTCACCCTAACAAGCATCTATATTATGGAGGTAAGCAAGTTTGTTAGAAAACATGCGTCGTTATTCCCTGTGGCTAAGAATCAAAGACCGCTGCAACGCTCATTAAGAGTAAAAAATGAATTAGCATTGCCAAGTTCAAAATTAGCTATGTTTCAATCAGGACCTCTTGTAATGTGCAAAAAAATTTACAATAAATTACCGAATGAGATTAAGGACATAGAATTTGATAATAAATTTGTAAACGCATTTAAATTGTACCTAATACAGAAGTGTTACTATAGCTTAAATGAGTTCTTAACAAATTGACATTCTGTAATATTAATATTATCAAGATTATTTGAAGATTGACGCGTATAATTGTAATAAAGACAGCCAATAATTAATAAATTAATAATTACATGATGACAATAATAACGTAATAATAAATCTTGAATAACTTTATTTACTTAATAATGCATGCAATTATATTTTAATTTAATTTATATTAATCAACAAAAATGTTGCGGTGCCCTAGCAGGGTCCATGTTCGAAACTTATAATTTTGTAGCAAGGCCTTGTATACGTCATGAATGCAATAAATAAATAAATACATATGTATTTATTAAGTAGCATACGCTTGCTCTCTTTTAATTTAATATTCCGAAGGTTTTCGGTGTACTTTTTTATAATTGCTTCAGATATTTTGCAGATTAGTAGCAATTCTTTCGAAGGGTACAAAAAACCACCTTTATCTTTTGCTACTAAATTTTTCCTTTTTTTAGCTTTAATTACTTTAATTCAATAGCTTTACTTACTGAACTCGTTATGTGTTTAACGATATATCTGTGCGGATAAGCATTTGATTTTAAGTTTCTTTTCCCTGACTTTGTTGTTATGTAATTATCATCATCGAAATGTTGCGAACTAATTGTGCTACATTTAGTAGGGATCCAATCAATTGTACCAGTTGTCTCAATCTATAGTTTTCTTATACCTGGATCTGTTGGAAACACAAAACATATTAAATCATAATTATGTTAGTTTCAATTAAAAAAATCATAAAACTTAAATACATTGAAACTTGAAACCTTACTCAAAATCTATTAATCGTGATAAATAATGTTATTTTAGTTATAAAGTTTTCTATTGATAATAATCATTTGTACCATAGTAATTATCGACATTGTTTACAAATTGGCACAGCACTATCGATATGTCAAAATTTCGTGGCATTGTACTTTTGGTTCTCTCGCAGTGAACGTAATACATTGCGTGATCGCTCAAGTCGTGCAAAATGGGGTACTATTTTGCACGACTTGCAAACCTATTGCAAGCAATATATTACTATTGGTCTGATTGCGATTATATCGTTTTTGTCTACAAACTTCATAATGCTAATGTTATAATTACAAATATCACAAGTATTTTAATGTTTTTGGACTTACCGATGGAAAGAAATCACATCTCATGCTACACTACACACCTGGCTTCTTTTCCGACACGTTACAATAGCGCAAGACGGCATAATTTAATATTTTTGCGGAGCTTACGTACGCTGTCAAAACAAAAGCACGATTGCTGACCGGTAAAGTAAATTTCGGTTGATTATGAGCATTCGCTCATAACCGCGGCGCGCGTGCCACGCCCACAAGGCCTTTCTAACTTCCTTTATATGTTCTGTGGTGCCCCATATCATAAGCCATACTATGTACTACTGTATCGTAGGTGCGTTCACTAACATGCAAACTCACATGCACAAGACACCCAGGCGCGGAACAACTATCTGTAGGTCACACAATAAATGTTTATTCCGTGCGGGGATCGAACCCAGAACAGGCAGCGCAGTCAATAGCTCAATCACTGCCAACCGTGCCGACACAAGATATTCCCAAGATACAGAATAGATTTTTATGCAAGATTGAGATGAGAACTATAACCACATAAACGGATAGCTCGTTAAAATAAAAGGAGAATGCCACAGGGCAGGTCCCTTTTGTGCTATTGTGTACCTGTTTGGCCTTTAACTTAATAATATTATTATTTTTTGTCTGCAAATTATTTTTTATATAATTTTTCATAAACTAATGGAATTAAAGTAAAAGAGACATGATTCCATGCTCATGGTGATGTTTAGTCTGTCAATTTGTAATTATAACGTAGATTTTTAAAACAGAAAAATAATTATATCTCCTGAACCAGGGTGGCACATTGAAAAAAGGTTTCCAATTATGAAAATGCTATCTTTTTACTATTAGGTAAAATAAAAATCTTCAGGGCACAAGCATTTTCCACTGGGACCCAACTTCCCTTACAAAACGGGCATTCTCCTTTATTCCCAACAGTGAGTACGTTTTTTAATCCTCCTAAATCAAGGGCTACGCTTGGAGTTTCTTTGCGTGATGACATCAGAAATTATACTGAACATAGCCCGAAGAATCGCAGTGAGCAGGACACATTGCTTGCAGAACAGACGGTCGTTGGAGCCGAAAAGTTCTGAAGTGGCAACCACGTACCGGAACACGAGTTCGATATCTGGGGACACTGCCACTTAAGTTTGCGTGATAGCTATGATTTACCTTTTCCAACTCCGGCACGTCGAACTGCGCGGTGAACAGCGGCTTCCCGCTGAACTGTCGCAGCGTAGGATGCAGGTCCTTCACGCTTAGTGACGTCATCAGCACGCAGACACCCGCGCACGTCTGCAGCAGGTGCTTTATCACGACTGCTAGTCTGCAACGAAGATGATGATGGTGCTTTTATTCTTCGATAATGAAGGTAAAGGTGGATAATTTTATTATGGAGTAATCTCAAGAACTACATTGGGCCTATGTGGGCCACGTACGCCAATCTGGCCGCGTCGATATTTTTAATGGTAACTAGACTTTTAGAGCTACTTCAAACCCACGCCACGCGACGCGGTTTGACGTACAACTCAAGACATGGCCCACGTGTATGTCGGTCTCATGTAGTTCCCGCTTTATTTTTTTTTTCCTATATATTTATTTCTTTTCATTTATTTATTAGATCTTCATGCAACATTTAAGGTACACAGGCGGACTTAATGCTGAAGGCAATTTCCTATACTTGTTTTATGAGACTATACCTCCCAATTTTAGCATGAAGCTAAAATTCAGGATTCTAGGGTAACAAGAAGTACCTACACAATGGATGTTCCGAAGGGTTCCATCCAAAAAATAGCAAAAGTCCTTGAAAACCTTACCTCTGATAATAAGCAATATCCTGAGGCGAAGCACCTTCCACATTGGGCGGCACCAAAGAGTCCACATCATCACAGATCAGGACAGCCGGGCTGTGCTCCTGGCACATCAGGATGGCCTTGCCCAGCACTTCGGGAATGTCCTTACGGCCTCTGAGAGACCGGCAGTGAAGGATGTGAGACCACACTGTCAACTCCTTCTGGATTATTTGGCAGAATGTAGATTTTCCTGTGCCACTTAGACCTGTGACAAAAGAAGCGAAGTTATAAGCAGAATGTCTATGTTGTCCCTCATAGAATTACATATGAATCATAAATATATCGTAAGAAAATGACCACTATAACTGTATTCTACAATGTAATGATTCATCATCATTTTAGCCAAAGGACGTCCACTGTTGGGCATAAGCCTCCCCCAAGTATCGCCAAAACGTTCGGTCCTGTGCGTCTCGCATCCATCGGAACTCCGCGACCCTTACCTCATCACCTGGCTGGTCTTCAAGCTCAAGTTTGCCTTGTACTACACAGCCCCTTAAGTTTAGCGATTTTTCAAGCTATATTGGTAACCTTGGTTCTCTTGCGGATATCTTCATTTCAGATGCGAAAACACAAGGAAACTCCTAATATAAATATTTAAAACAAAAAAACGTTGAGGGCACAACATATCTTTTTTTCAACCAGTTTTGTTTTGTTCAAAACATAGCTCCAAGTTAAAAAAAAAAAAAACAAAACTTTTAAGCATATCTCTAAAAATTAATCAATAGATAGCAACTTACCAGTAATTAAAACATTACTTTTAATTTCCGAAGCACCTTTAAAAGTCGCCTCTCTATGTATCTCAAAGTTCACATGTGACAAAACTTTTACGACCAATGCCTCCATAGATTTCATAGTCCTACAAAAATTCTTGTAGTCATAATCCAGTTTAGAAATCACTGCTTTTGGTAACACCATGTCTGAATCACTCAAGCATTTAGCAGCTATGGTGCAGTTCCTAAATGATTCTGAATTCAACATTGTGAATTTCAGTTTTTCTGGTTTTAATTTAAATTGTATGAAGCCAGTACTAATTTGGGTATTCTGTTTAATGAGGCCATTATTTATAAGGAACTTTTTGCCAGAATGTGTACTGCTTATGACACAGTTTTTAAAGCTCTCTATAACATCTTGGTCGGACTGCTTTTGGTCCGAATATGTAACTATATCAATGTGATCAGGTTGATCTATAGTATCTCCTATTATCGTGAAAATTATTCTCATTCCGTTCTCAATATTAATAATGGCATTCAAAGATTTTGGTATAAGTACTGTTGGTATGTTTCTGTTGTGCACTTCTCGGCACAAACTCCTGTAGATCACAGAGTCTATCGGAACTACTTCTACACAGACATCATTGATTGCTATATTATTGTTCTCACTGTCATCATCACTATCATTTAAAATAGATGGGATATTCGTCATTGTTGACAAAATTATGGTTAAATCTTTATACTTCTCTTCAATAAAGTCTTCATGGATAAATACTGTGTAAGGATGTATTAAGTTTTTCTTGCCATCACTGTCGATAGGCACTGCTCTTAGAACTAATTTTGTTGGTACATTTAAGTAAGGGGCCAGCATTCCTTTGTTTATAGCACCAATGTTTTTAAAATGTTCAGTTTCTTTAGGGATAGCAATGGTCGGTGCTGGATAGTTGTGTATGCTGTTGAAGGCATCAATTTTAACGATGATTTGGCTATGGTTGACTAGAATGCCTGTCTGTTTTGGTGTGAAAACGATGGGTAGTGACGATGATATCCAAACTACGGTCTTTTGATGGGCTACTACTAGCCGTAGCTGATCCAGTATCCGCATTTGTAGTAGTTCTACATTGTGTTCCTGAAATAAAAATTGTTTATTTACAATATCACAAAAATTAAATTTGACAACTTTAAATTTGGCGCCAAAAATTCGCAGTTTTATTTTATAAATTTTATGTATCCTGTGTCATTGTAACCTACGACAAATCTAACAACACAGGATACAATACAACAAACTTTCAACCCCTAGGGTTTTTTTTGTCAAAGGAATATGCATGCACTCTAAAAACTTAATGCTTATTCTGAAGCAGTCTGGTGAAAATTGCTGTTCATCTTTTACTACTTACTAAGATCTCCTGATCATCAGGACTATCAGTTTCCACGTACAGCTCATCCAGCACCTTGACATCAGCATACGGAGACACAAACACATCCGCTGCCTCCTCCAGCCCCACCATCCGGCTGTATATGGGGTTGCAGGCTATCTGGCCCTCGGGGACTCCGCTGTTGAACACAACCCATAGGAGGATCGGCTTGTCTCGGCAAAGAACTTGAACACATTGGGTCTGGAAGAAATTATTATTATCTCTTTATTCAAATTCTTTATAAACATATAAATTACATTTTTAAATATTTCATTAAAAAATAATAAAAAAACATTTAAAAATATAAAAAATAGTAGCCCAACGGTATCAGGAACAGGGTCCAAGCTACCGGCGGTCAGAGCTGCAAGAGCGTGCGAGCCGTGTCCAGGAGTACCGCTTTCTGAATCAAGCCCTTGATCCAGCCGCCCAACGAGAGCCTCCTAAGGTGTTGGTCGAAGCTCTTGGCTATTAAACCATTCCCTGACACGACTATCGATACAATGATCGCCGAGTCCACTTCCCACATGTCAACAAACTCGCAAGCAAAGTCGATATAATTATTTTGTTTATCTTTCTCGGCTTTCACGAGGTTCTCGTCATGTGGGACGGATATGTCGACAATGATTGCACGCCTCTCGATTCGGTCCACCACCACTATATCAAGTTTGTTGGCCACAACAGTCCTGTCAGTGATGATGGACCGATCCCAGTACAATGTGATATGACCATTATCAAGAACTGGGTCGGGCACACATACCTGTAGTACGGCACTCCCAATGCCACAAGAGTATTTTGGAGCAAGTTGCTGATGGATAATCCTGGCCACAAGGTTGTGTCTATGCAAGTACTCTCCGTTAGCTAGACTAGAACAACCAGAGATTATGTGACGGATTGATTCTCCCAGATGGTGACATGCCAGACAGATGTCAACCGTGCCGTCCTTCACAATAAATCTCCAGTAGTTATTCGTCATGATAACTTCGTCCATAATTGCACAGACAAAACCTTCGGTTTCCCCAAAGAGGTCACCGAAACGTAGCCAGGTTACGGACGCCTCTTGATCCACATCGGGCCCATTAAGGGCCCGGTAAAAGCGTCCGTGAAGCTCCTTGCTCTGCCATACTTCCCTGCGATCGTTAGTGTCAAGCACTACTGGTTTGCGCCAGTTCTCGACAGCCAGGGAGAGCGGGGTGAGTCTTATGTCCACTGCCCTACATCTCGATGCATACCCACGTCGGCAGCTAGGAAATATTCCCTGAGATTGCATACCTCGCGGTTGTGTAGGGTCTTTGCATTTAAAAAACCTCGACCTCCACACTTCCGCGGGATATACAATCTCATCACTGAAGATCGTGGGTGATGCATTCTGTATGCAGTCAGCAGTGTACGAACTCGCCTGTCCAGGGCGTCGAGTTCCGTTTGAGTCCATTTGAGTACGCCGAGAGAGTACATCAATACCGGCATGACCCAACCGTTGAAGGCACGCACCTTGTTCCCGCCTGAAAGGAGGCTATTGAGAACCTTTTTCAGGCGTCCAAAGAAACGTTCCATCACCGATTGTTTCATGTCAGTAATATTGATGCCTAGAGCTTCCGACATACCCAAATACTTGTAGGTTTCGGTTGAAGAGAGGGATCTCAGGTTTATCTACTCCGTGAGTTGAGTGCCCACGGATTCCACAACCTCCCCTCGCTTTACATGCATGACCGCACATTTGTCCACACCAAACTCCATCCTGATGGCACTACTGAAGATTTCAGTTACCTTCAGTAGCTCCATCAGTTGCAGATTGTTGGGGGCAAAGAGCTTCAAGTCATCCATGTAAATTATTATTTCCTTTATTCATCTATACTCCGTCGGTTTAGGTAGTTAACTAAAGGTAAACAATCTTGGCATGTCTTTTTATCTAAAAGTTGTCTATAAATTGTATGTAAAAATCTTTGCAAATAGGTATTTACCTAAATCGATGTTAGCTAATAAACTAAATTTAAATAATCTTTGTGTATATTATATACGACCTCTTTAATATAAAAAGACATACCAAGACTGTTTACCTTTAGTTAACTACCTAAACAAACGGAGTATAGTATCCACATTCTTTACTACTACTACTAAAGTAAATAATATTTTTAGGATATTATTCCAAACAGGTACACAACAGCACAAAAGGGACCTGCCCCGTGGCATTCTCCTTTAAAGAATCGTCAGTTAAAAACATATTTCAAAATATAAAACTTTAATTAAAAATTAATTCTTCTGATAGGTTTGCATTTATTTACGGGTGCAGTTGCACTAAATTAAAGAAAGATCATACTTTTGTTTTTGACAATAATTATGGGTGTTGCTAACACTTACTAGCTGAACAATCAAAATCATGTTGCTGAATATTGCATAACTTTTATTACAAGGCAATAATTAAAATATTCTATTTTGAATAATAAGTCAACATGAATAGTCACATAATAGTGTTATATGCAAGGCCAATGTTGGACAAGGCGATGATAATAACTAGTGTTATTAAACGTGAACATGTCGTATAATCAGTAAAAATAGTTTTTATTACAATCTATTGATAGAACAAAAGCAAAGGGAACAATAGACATATGTTTTCAATGGAAGTAAACAACATCCTAACCTCAATAATTAGCATTACTTAACAAAACTAATTAGTTTTAGAACTTTATAGCAAAGGTCATTGCTTTTGTAGTCATTAGATTACCAAAAATCTCACCTGCTCGTTATTTGTACTGTACTTTGGACTAATATAAGCAAAGCAAGTCTTTTCGTGTGTAAACGTTACTTTAAGCTTGACTCCACCCAACATTTTTATTTAAGACACTATTTCACTTTCATTAGGTATCTTGAGATAACAAAACAATCCTTTTGTTATCACTTTATTATTATATTTCTTAAAAACTCAAAACACAGAGTACAATGACCACAAGACTTTGACAAGACAAGTTATCAATCGCGTTTCAATAAAAGTAATGTTGATGAATTCAGCATCACAAAAATTAAAGTACATTTTTATTGTTCGAAAAACAGTAGTAGGTAAACACAGGTAGAAAAGGCTTGGCTCTATTAATTTATGTTATGATTTGACAAAGTTTCAGGGTAATTAACAGCTTAGAATTCGTTTTTGAATAAAATAATTAAAAAAGAAAATATTCTTCATGCTGAAAATCACGATTATTTTGAAAATATTGGACACTCTGGTATTTGACATTTACGCTCCATTTTCCGTAACAAATGATGATTTTTAACTTTTGAATATTTACACATTTCAACTTTTTATTTCATGAAGCAATATTTTATTTACTATATAAATGAAAAAGCAGTTTCCCAAAGCTATAGACATAGTTATGTTTGGCACAAAAAATAATCATATTGAGTTTGTTTTCACAAAAACTTAGGACGGCTTGAGCCTAACCCTCTAATCAGCTATCAATCCAAGTTGATAAGAAACTAATGTTTGCTTATTTGATATTTAGTAAATACGCGTTATATATGAAATCAAGCCATATTTAATAGTCATTATTATATTGATATTACTGATGTTGGGACAATACCATTTTGGTGATCGCTTTATGTAAAATGAGAGCTAATAGCCTAACTCAGGCCCAGAAAAGTTTTAGGAATGAATAGTTATAATACGCACAAGTAAATAGCGTTAGCAAACCATATTATGTAAAAAAAAAAACTGAAAAAGTTTTCAACCACCGTCTGATAATTACAGCTCGATTGTGTGGAACGGAACGTTATTTTGCGTCCTCCCTCCCCATTGGTATCCGTTGGGCCAATAAAATTTCAAAGTAGTTCAACGGTTTTTGAAGACGTTTCATCAGTCCGGTGTCTTGTTGAATTTATCTTAAAATTTAGATAAAAATTATCATTTCGAAATTAAAATCAGGCCGTGCAACTTCTAAAGTAACCAAAATTCAATCAAAACGGCCACAGCCGTTGAATAAATGTGAGTACGAAATTAAACGTTAGATAACCGTTTGACGCTGTCTCGATGTTCGCTTGTTTTGCCTCCATTTTTAGTCGTTAGACGTGATGATTTTGAAACGCTTGTTTACGTTTACATCGTAATTATCTTTGAAGGACCGTTAAATAATTGCGAAACCGTGTGATTTTACGTCGTTAACTAGTGCACGTGATAATTGTGGGATTATTTCAGTACCTCCATAATGGCGCCAACACGGTTGGCACCGAAGCCGATCGGCGTCAATGAGAACTTGAATGGTTTACTGGGGCATGGTATTACGACAAGGAGTAAGCAGTTGGCTTCTCTGAAGACTCACAAGGATGTTTTGAAAGTGCCGAACAAGAGGAAAGCTGATAGCCCTTTGAAAGATGTTACGGCGAAGCGGGCGGCGTTTGGGGACATCACAAACGCTTTCAACAAGTCCACCGCGCTCCAGGATAAAGACAAAGTCATGGGGCTGAAGAAGGTTACTGTGGAGAGCAAAATGCTCCCAACTGTGAAGGTTTTACTTTTTAACATTATTTTTAGTCGAGGGTACTTCTTCCCCTTGAAATAAAATTGCATGCGAAATAACGGACCTACTAAGTCTTATTAACCATGTGGTTTAATCTACTAATAATAATGAAGGAATTTGCAACTGGTAAAATGAGTCAATGAACTTTCCCTCCAAAATATTTTGCACAAGTCTTATCATTTTAATCAAAGTATTAACTTGATAGTTTCTTTACAGACAGACAGACAGAACTTTTTAGGCAAGTAGGTAACTGTCTAGACATTTTTGTGCAAAATTATTGTGTACTTAGCAAATGGGGCCAAGGTCAATCAGCTTGGCTGATTGTGCAGTGGGCCACAAACTTGTATGTTTTATTATTAACTGCAAACTTTGATTACATTTCCACTAGTAGTGTCATATATGACTAGACAAAAAAGCTTTTAAAGCTTTCTCTTACTATTTTAAGACTTAAAAAAAAACTGCAGTTTAATTCTCAAGTATCTATCATTCACAAAGTCTTTGAAAGACGTTACTTACACCCTCTTTCAAACATAAACCACACTTATTACATCCCAAAATTAACCAAGCTCTTTACTTTTAGAGCATCAAACCACAGACAACTACTCTGAATGGTAAGACCTCCAAAGCAAAGACGCTCCAGAGAGTGGCTACAAATGCCATAGACGCAGTTCAGAAGCACTTTGCCAAGGAACCTCCCAAGCCAGTGGCTACACGGGCCCAGAATGGCATCCTCAAGAACATTGTGGAGAAGAAAGACAAGGGTCTCAATCAGAACCAGAGTGGCCAGAATTCTGCGAAGTCTGCACGGAGTGATGTGTCTGAACCATCACTGTATATGACGGCGTTGGAAACAACGTTAGTTTTGTTGTTTATTTTATGCCTTATCTCCCATCACAAGGAAACTTTATTAACTTTTTGTTTGTTATAAAGTTACTATTTGAGCTAAGCAGGAATTTTCTTCTGCATTCTTATATGATGTACATTGTATGGATCAGCTGATGGGATATCAATTTATAATATCCCATACTACAGACACTACAGTCTTGGAAACTCGATTCTTAAGGTCTTGTTGTTAGAGCAGCTGTTAAATTCAGGCTAATTTCGGTACCAGGAATAATAAGTAGTTTTTTTTATATTTATTATTCAGTTAATTTAAATAATGTTTCTAAAGTAGTGTGTATATTTCACATGGATGCAGGAGAAAATATAGCAAATTTTCAATAACACCACTGTAAATAAACAGGGCTTTTTCCTGTTTTGACCAATCTTAAGTTTTACCTCCATTCTGGCTGATATTTAAAATTGAAATTCAGCCAAAACCTATTTTCATGTGTTTTGCATCCGTTTATTCTTCAAGTGAATGTAGCTTTGCTATGGTAAATATGGTGATGATGATTTACATCCTGTGTCTAAAATATAAGTTGACCTTAATTTGAATGACCCACTTATCAACATTCCAATAACTTTCATGGTGATTTTGCTCCCAATATAATACCTAATACTAAAAAACAGCTTGTAGGCAGATCCAGAGTTGATATTACATGGTTTCTTGGATGGACCTTACTGGCTGTTGCCATTATTATAAATTTTAATATCAACAAAAATAATATTATTAAAAGTCACATGAGTAACTTTACCAGCCTATCTTAGGCAGTATTTCCTTGTTTGAACTAACTTGTGTTTACTATATCACTTCTATATCTTTAGCAGCTCATCGGAAACCTCTAAGGAGGAGTACAAGACAATTAGTGAGAAACTAGACAAGGTGAACCTTGATGACACCATCCGGTCCCTGGATGAAGAGACGGAGGCTCCTCACAAGCCTCCTGCAGATGTTCCGGACTTTGACCAGGAGAACTGGAATGACCCCTTCCAGGTCTCCAACTATGCTATGGATATATTCAACTATTTGAAGAGCAGAGAAGTGAGTATGGTATCATTATAAAAAAACTTATAGGTATGGACAGTGTTATCAACTGGCCTACCCACCTTTTCTAAAGAATTTAATTTTTGAGGGAAGAACCCTATTGATACTGCTGTCTGTACATCTTCATACCTTCAATGTGAATTTACGTACTATTTTTTTTTGTTTACTTCTAAGTCTGCTAAAGACTAGGAAGAGATAAGTCTTCGTTTTAAGAGTAGGACTAAACGATAAAAACTTCGAAAGATTCGCGACTATTCTTACGTGATTCTTAACTCATCGGGTGTTTGCGAGTAGATTCGCGCGCAAATCAACTAAAACTACATGAGATAAAGATTGCCAAATTGCTTAGCATCTAACTGTAATTTCCATTTTAGCGTCTGTTCCCCGTCGACGACTACCTTACACGGATGAAAGGGATCACCTCGTGGATGCGGGCCCTGCTGGTGGACTGGATGGTGGAGGTCCAGGAGAGCTTCGAGCTCAACCACGAGACTCTATACCTGGCTGTGAAGCTAGTGGACCTCTTCCTCACCAGGTCTTCCAAGACGCAGCCTGAGAAGGACCATCTTTCGAAGGAAGAACTGCAGTTGCTCGGAGCTTCTGCCTTGTTTATTGCTTCTAAGTTTGACGTGAGTTAACTCGGAATTTGTAACATATAACTATTGAGAAATAATTTTCTTGAAATAATACTGGTATGTTCAAATATGTCACAGCATGAATGGTTCTAGTATTCGTAAAATCATTTCAGCTTAAAAACTTTCTTTTTTTGTAGTTTCACAATGCCCTAAGGGTCTAACCAGAAACACGTAGTTGTGCATAATTTTTGATAAAAATAAACACTCACACTGACCACATTTTGTCGTCGAACGCAACAATGTGGATGCAACACAACCACAACGCAACCACTTCGACATTTTTGTAGTTACTAACTTACTACAACGCAAATGCAAGAAGCTGCAGCTACACTGCACACGTACCCACTTACGCGTGGGTGATATCGACAACACCGCTATTATATCGTAACTGATGATATCGCGAATTAGTCTGTCTGCAAACACTGGCCAATTCGACATTTGTATTTACTACAACGAAACTGCAAGAACTGTTGCTGCAGCGACACTATTCACACGTACCGACATTTTGTCGTGTGTGTGGTTGTTGTGCGTGTGTCAACACACACGACAACACAACAATTAAATTCTATAGACTAATAGTTGATATTTTGTATGTGTCCAGGAGCGTATCCCTCCTCTTGTTGACGACTTCCTGTACATCTGCGATGGCGCGTATACCCTGAGCCAGCTGCTCAAGATGGAAATGAACATCCTGCGCGTCGTGGACTTCGACCTCGGCATCCCGCTGTCCTACCGCTTCCTCAGGAGATACGCCAGGGTGAGCACTTGGACATATGAAGTGGCTATCATTGCTATGGTAGCAAACTCTAGGCATTCTGAAGAACGTCGTGGACTTATACATCGGCGCACCGCTACCACGGCGAGAACTTCTTACAATATCGCCCTTCATTCTTAGACTACTGACATTCAGCAGGGTGAGAGCCACATTTTGCCCACTAGGACTAAATGTGGACAGCTTTAAGATTCTGATCTTCAATTTATTTGGTTGTCTTACGCCAAAGACGCAGGGCGCAGAAATGCCTTCAAGGCTACCCAAGACTCCATTTTATCCCATAGTATTGTGGCAAATACAAGGCATTGAAACTTTAGTGCGAAAATATGGTCTTAGTCAGTTATTATTTCCCCGTCAATTCGCCCGAGTGTCCGCCGGCGCCCGAGTGTCGATGATATGGCTAGTTTTAATTTCTCGTCCATTTGTTACCCCGCAGTGCGCCCGCGTGTCGATGCCGACGCTGACGCTGGCGCGCTTCGTGCTGGAGCAGTGCCTGCTGGAGTACACGCTCCTCGGCTACTCGGACAGCAAGATGGCCGCCGCTGCGCTCTACCTCGCGCTCAGGATGAAGTCCATCGGACACTGGACACCTACCTTACAGTATTATACAGGTATAAGAGGGTTTTGTCTTATTGTTGGCTAGGGTACCAAAAGACTGTAGTTTTACGATAAACTCGATTCTGATGCAGCGGCTTCGCTCGCGTGACAGTAGCAAATGTCCCAAGGGAATATACTCTCGAGAGCAAATATGTCCTATGTGATATTGCAGGACCGTTCAGTTGTTCGAAAAACACGTTTTTAATATTTGTGTGATACATGCTCAGATTTTGTACAGGAACATCTGAATAACGTTAAAAATTACTGATGCATTATTGTTAGTAACTCGCGGCAGACAAGGTATAAGAATTTGACTATGTCATTCGAAGTCACATCCAATCTGTTGTTTCTTAGGATACGCCGTCAAGGACATCCTTCCCATCGCGATCGCACAGAACGCGACACTACACAAGAAACCAAAATCCGCCATCAGCACCGTCAGGAACAAGTACTCGCACACCATCTTCTTCGAAGTGGCCAAGGTCCCGCTCGTGGAAGACGCCGCGCTCTCCAGCTGAGGCAAGCCCTGTGGCGCTTTACATGCTGTACAGACTATACTAAGGTGGGTCCAAATTTTCTAAATAAATGCATTTGTAAAGTTGTGTGTAAATTATTTGGAGGCTAGTGGACAAACGATGTCTGACCCAAGTTGCAATGTACATAATATTCACGCTTTTTCTGTGTTCGTATTTATGTAATATTATATATTTGTTGTTGTTTATATTTCTAGCTTCATTATCGGTTTCTTATTCTTTGTTAGCCTAACTTTTTGCTTGTGATTGAGTAAATGTATTTTATTGGTAAATCTGGATAAATGAATAAGAATTTAATTTGCACAGTAAAAGGTTTATGAATTTAACAGACAAAGTTCTGTGCCTTTATTATTGATTAATCGAATAAACGATTTATTTTAGAGTTTATGATTAGACTTATTTTTTAAATAACAAATTCTAAAGTAATCTTGCGTCAGACTGAACTTGGTCCGCGCTGCCGTAGACTAAGAAATCGCAATTGATAACTTGTGTTACTTAATTATTGTTATGTGCTGTCAAATTCGAAATATGTGAACGCTTCCAAAGTTGCGTGTGGCTCGCTCACGCGATTGAATCAAACTGACAAAATTCGGACCCTTGGGCGAGCTACGAAGACAGCTATCTAAAACAACCAGTGTAAAATGTAAGGTGCCACATTGGCTCATTAGTTAGTACTACGATTTATTTTTAAGTAGTTGACTAAACTAGACAATTTCGCTTGGGCTAACCACCCAAGTAGGTAAAAACACTGCCATTAGATGAATGTGTGGGTAGTGGAACGCTAGATCAATTAAAAATTTGTGTAAGCGCACGAATGGTTAAGTGATATAGACTATGGTGTGAGATGTTAATGCGGAGTTTATTTACTTTCGGTAAATTAATATAATAAAGACTGAAATGTTTGTTGACATGATCGAGAGCGTCAGGATTAGCTGGCTAGATTTATTTGTCAATTATGTGCCATAATACTGCTTATGGCAAGTGAAACTCGGAACATTTGACTAGAGGATAAAGCCTCAATAAATAATACCAGTTGAACGGAGAAACCAAGTTTCCACAAAAGAAAGTGTTTGAAATAAATGAATAAAAGAAGACTCAAACCAAAATCTCATAAGTCCTGTCTGACCTCATTAGAAATTATTACCAAAAATCAATGCCTAAAATCCACATTCCAATATTGTTTTACTTCCGCCTCGCTGCTTATTATTTAATTAGAATAACGCTGTCTTCCTTTAGTGAAATACGGATGTTAATCGGCTAATATAACAAATGTATATCTATCAAAAATGTTCAAATATTGCAACACTTTGATATGTAATTCCCCGGACTGAGATTAGAATTCTCAACGCGTAACTGATTCGAAAGTTGTCAAAGTGTATATTTTGTACATGCTTTCGCTTTTACGATAAATATGCAATGCTTAGGATTATTGTACGACTAGGATTTGTCGAAGCTTTAGGAATCGGAAGCCTAAACCGCACAGTCGCGCTCATCAGTGTTATTGATAAAATCATCATCACTCATTAATGAATTTCATGAATACTGTTTTAATCATACTGTCATCATTCTAGATTTTATATTAGGTTATATTTCGTAGTTGCCAGTAACACTTGTGTCCCCGACCGTGCCGTGTAGGTTCAATGAGCACCGGATAGGAAAACGTTTTTATACATAATATTATGTATTCTTGGCAAGCTTTGCTAATACTCTTTTAATCATAATTATTATTAATGGATTTTTGTAATGTTTTAATATAATTAATTTACATAGTAATTATTGTGAGATTATTCACATCATTTGTCATATGTTTTGTAATTTATCACAGTTTTAAAGAGTACAAAATATTGGAATGTTATAATAATGTTGTTCGTTTAATAATAAGTTTTAGAATAATTGTCACTTTGAAAACTGTTTTCTTCTTGATAACATTTGTCGTCTAATTATACAAGGTTAATGTAAAACTGACTTGTAAATAAAAGTGATTTTGGTTTGGTAAATATGTTTTTGATTGATATAGGATCGAGAGAATTCCTTATAATACCAAGAGCAAAAAAGAGGGGTTTAGCTATACAACCTATTTCAGCTCAATCCTTTTAACAGTTTAGGTTGAAGAGTGTTTTAAATATCGTTTTTATACAAGTATTTATTGTTATGTGTGGAAAATCACGCGGGGCGTGATGCCAGGCAGCAGCCTGCTGACCCCTTGTTGAGTCCAGTTAAACGCGCGAACTCCCGAGCAAATGCACGTATCTAGGGAACTTGATCGCTCAAATTTTGATACGAAATTATTAAATTTTCGCGCGTTGGTACGCTCTTTCTGGGCGCAACGGTCGCGCGTGATACGCATGAGAGAATCGCGACGAATTCTTCCCTTCTGAACAAGCTCAAAAGTACCCGTAAATTGGATCGCGTTATAAAGAGCTCGTGGTAGGCTCAAGTTAAGTACGCAGTTCGCAGTTCGAAATAAAACAAAAAGAAAATTATTCATGTTGTGATTTAATCACACTTGAAAACTAAATGGTTTTTCCAGCAGTCAAACCGTCTTGACTAATACATACAAAAAAATTACGAAACATTACCTACTTATTCATAGGTAAACACGCTCGGGACGAGATGTCGTGGGCATTAACGTGAACTTACATATATACATAGCACAAACTATATTAACCAAATGCATGTTGGGTCACAGGTCAACGACCGTGAGGTATACAAGAATAAATCATTAATTATAGACAACAGAATCATGTCGAGAAAAACATACGAATTGATACTACTTACAATTGATATTCTACTATTTATCACAAAACATATTCCTCTTATAATGAGAGGACTCATCAATTTAGATACGTATTTACAAATAATTGAGATGGAAATTATTAAAAAATGATAGTTTTAAGGAGGTTTTGATAGATGGATCACAATATTAAGCTGGCTTTCCACTAGTGATAAACTAGTGAAACGCCTATCTATAGGTTTTATTTTTTTCAAAATGAATTCACTACATATACCAGTAGTTTTTTTGTTGTCCACTTGTGGAAAACCAGCCTTACAATACATAAACTTGTGATCTGTCTAAAGACGAGCGGTATAGGAATTGTTTACTGTTGTAATTTATATTTTATCTTACTTCCTCCCCTAAGTTTACAATTCCCATAGATCTATAATAATATGTATAATTACAGTTAGGTCATCTACTTACAGCTAAACATATGTAGATCACATTTCCTAAGATATCAAAAATCAGATAAGGCAATGATTGGAGGAGGTATACACGTTACGGCATATCGGAGGATTTAACTTGATATAAATATTGCACATTGTAACGCACATGACAAAACATGGCGGGAATAAAAGTGTCTTATTTTTGACGCGTAGAATAAAAAACAGGCGAAGTACGAGTTGGACTCGTATACGAAGGGTCCGTATTAAAATATTAAAATCGGGCTCAGAAAAAAAAGGACGCCGACAAAATAACGTTTCTTGTATCGGAACCCCTTTAATTTTATTATACGTTGTTGTAGCGGCATTAGAAATACACATTCTGTGAAAATTGTAACTCTCCCTCTTACGGTTTATAAGATAAAACCCGCTGACAGATAGGCAGTGGAGTTTTAGTAAAAGGGTCAGGTCCCGTTGGCACCCTTTGTGTATGGAACCGTAAAAACAACGTAGTCTTTGGCGGCTCAGTGCTATAACTAGCCTTATATACGCCCAGTGCGAGTTTTTGTAACTGCACTTCTAAAAAAAAGTACCATACAAACAAAAAGGACTAATTATAATTTTTTTACGCCCTATGCTCCTGGGTACTGCTCTAGTTACGGCAATAATCCGACTCTACCAAAACGGAGATCAAAAACAATGTTTATCGGCTAGGGTGAATCCACCGAATAATTGAAGCGCGTTGATGTGTTGTGCCGAGCCTTAGGTGTTACCGTTTTGAACGCCACGTCAAAAAAACAAAAGCGTGCCCTCGGCGCCAACGAACAACTAGATTTCATCTTGTTAACTACAGAAATTAGAAAAACAATACAACCACTATATGATTTATTAGCGTTTAACAGCCGAAACCAATAACCTATCTATCACATATCGGAGATAGAAAAACAAATGAAACAACAGAAAACATGATAATTTTTGTATTGTATCATTTGTTTTACAATCTCCCGTATGCCAAAACTGGAGATCAATATGTTATTGGTTTCGGCCGTTAGTCTGTCATGTAGTCGTGACCATGGTGTGCTGGACAAAAGCCTGGTAAGGACAGAATTTTACAATATCAATTGCACTGAGTCCTCGAACCGAAGTTATTGGTATCTCAGTAATTGTTGGGCGTCAGACACCCAGCGCTCATCTGTCACCACTCAGTGGCGCACGGACGAGGCTGTCTCTTCTCCGAAGAATTACAAGATGTAACTCAAACCTCCACGTTTCTACCGTCCAGCCGCGCAGTAAAAAAGCGTAAAAAAAAAAACTCATGTTTTACTGCGCTTTAGGGGCTGGACGGCAGTTTTATGGAGTCTTAGAATTAAAGTATCTTGATGAAACTTTAATTCAATAGTATACGAGTCTGTCGTACACATTTTCTGACAGACATTTGACTTTTTTAGACCGACATTTTCTTTTTTTAGATTAGCTACGAATGCAGTGATCCAATTCGTACCATTGGATTCATACACAGGAATTCATTAGCATTATTTTTTTAATTTTTAATTTCTGCCTGCGTACATAAGACACTTCTATCAAACCGTAACGTGCAATCCCACCTTTTTAATTTATTAGTATATGCCTTAAAATTCATGAGGTGACAAAAAAAAAGAAATTCTGTTATATCGTACACTTCAAAGGTGACTGTTTTGGTTATAACTTAAAATACGATCGGCGGATTAATTCAATCATTAATTTATGCGGCTCGCATGGCTCAAGTTATACCTTTAGTAAGGTAAATATGACAAATAATATGTACTGCTTAAATAATACCAAACTCTTGGAAAGATCACGAATATGATTGAGCAATTAACGTAAAATTAAATACCCGGATTCATTAAACCATCGTTAAAAATCAAATAACATTATTTAAAATAAAATGCAAATTAGCAGATATTGAAATTATACTTTCAGATCCTGAAACCATGCAAGCCACTTCACATTACGACAATAAACCTTCAAATCACAGAAATATTCGACTGATCTCCAAAATTACACGAAAAAAATCCCAGTTATTTTCTTACCAAATGTAAAGCGCAACTTATTGTCGCAACGCGAACGAGATACAATATTTAAATACCAATGACTATAAAGAAATCTACACTCCATTTACAATAAGACTACACATTTAAAAAAACCTCTTTTTACTGTACTTTTAACCGAACTTGACTTCTATACCGTAGACATAAGGATGGCATTAAACCAAAAATAGATTATAATGCCAACTTTTAACTGCAGCCCTCATCTAACATGCCACCAACGCAATAAAAGCCAAAATCGGTTGAACAAACAGTAAAAAAAGGTTTGTTTAAATGGCTAATCCTATTCCGAAAGGAGTATACACGACGATATCGCTTCTGCAATAATACCTACACGCTTTCGAGTGTTGACTACGCTAACTTACGATATAAATTATATACATTACGCGTTCTATACACGTGAACGCTTCTAGTTATATTTACAATAAAGTTTTGGATGCTTTGGCTAACAATAGGGCACTCGCTTAAAGTCTGTCTCAAAAGGTACTTGGCACACTGTTAATATGGGTACAAGGCGCCTGGCTTTCATATGAAAAATGCTATTAGAACCGCATCGATATAAAAGACTGCAGTTTTTTCTGTCTCTAATGGCCTTATCTCACGCGTAAGCTTCACCGCAGTTTTGCCTTCGCAGACCGGTCTCTACATGGAACACCTTGCGCGTGGTTGGAAAACCTTTAAAGTTTTTATACGGTGCTGAAGATAGTGCGTGTGGCAGGCCCATAAATCTAAAAGTTGTCATCGACTCCAGCCAGCGTCATGACAACAATTTAGGTGAAAAAGTTGTATGTATAAAATTACATAAGTATTTTTCTGGTATAAAAAACGGTACGAACTTGAGCAATGCAACAAGTACCACACGAAACGAGCTTTACAGTTCATTCCTATGAAACTACTATAATAATTTCAAGTTCTTTAGGAACCAACGTGGTAGGCTACTGTATCGGAACAAATACACGAATTTGAACCCTATGAAGATTAATACTGGGTTTATAATGGCTCGCTATACTTCCGCGTACAAAACCAGAAGCCGCTTCAGTATAAGAAAACCATCAAAACCCGTAGTTTAAGAATATGAGTTGAAAACTTTTGCGTAAAATTCTCCACGAGAAATACAAGTTCTTAAATGGTAATTTTATAAAAGCTACTATTCTAAACTCTATAAAAAGTACTTCCAAATAAGACAAGTTTGGACTAAATATCCGGAGACGTTGGCAAGAGATGTGTTTACGAAACTAGATATTTACGCAAAATTTTCAACTGTAAAAAGATGTATAGACGCTATTAGCTAGGATTAGAAGATTTGTGATTCTGAACGTCAGTGGCGTCGTGTGAGTACTCGTTCATGGGCTGTGCGCGCGGGGACACGGGGCGGAAGGTGCACTCGAGCGAGTCGGAGTCGGGCGTGCCGGGCGTGGACGGCGTGAGGCGCTCCGACGTGCACATGCGCTTGGACAGCGGCGAGTCCGCCTCGTCGCAGCGCCGCTTGCCCGGCAGCATGCTGGGCCGGCTCACCGGGCTGAAGCTCGACGCGCGGATCGCGATGGGCGAAAGGCTCCGCCGCGTCGTGTACTTCCGCGTCGGCGAAGGGGATACTACTGGTGAAAACCTGGAATAGATGAAATTGTTTCTTGATTAATCATTCTGACTGAAAACAAACCTGCCCCACTCTAGGAATCACTCCTGTGTCGTGGGTGCATCCACAATCATATAAACTCACATACACACACAACATATCCAGACCAGAGACCAGTTTGAAGGCCATACAAATATTTGTTCTTTGCGGGAACCGAACTCATGACCCGTAGCGCAGAAGCTAGCTATTCAACCACTGTGCTAACCGTGACACCAACTGCTTTGTCGGTGTGGTTCTATCTTCAGGTTCTGTCAATATGACATCATCGTCCGAAAAGGCGTCGACTATTATACGTAAACCATTCATAATAATCCCTGTCATGACCGATTCTGCACTGTCTCTATCTAAGAGATTCCTGCAACCTTCACAATGTCATCGGTCCACCTTGATATAGTCAATGTCCGATTTCGGTAAAAGTAAGCTACCGCACTATCTATGTCATTACCCAATGTTACGGATTTTAGATTATAGGAAGCAGTTATCGTGGCAGTAACCGGTTTGAGCCAGTAATATGTCATTCACGCTCATGTTCTAATTAGCATAGCTCTAACAATAGGTACATGAAGACGCGACAACGCTCTAAATATCCCGCGGTATGACTAAAACTTACATTCAGTTATTTAGGAAAAAAATAATCATTTCGGTGTGGACCAGTTGTGATTTTGTTCAATACTCGTATTCTACTTGGGGAGGACGAGAATGGTACTATACTACAGTGACATGACACAGGTACTAACAACAGCACAGATTGATCCTCAATGTCGAGGTTAGAACGTGGATGGATCATCCATTACACTCTATGACTTTCCGTAGGTCCCACTGATATGTGTAAATCTTTGCCAGTTCCAAGTCGACCGGTCACCGAAGGAGTTCGTGCAGGTTTTCAGGAAAATTCAGACCATGAGATCGCACCACTTACGGCCGAAATTAATAATCAATCTATCTCCAGTTTTGGCATACTGGAAATTGTAAAACAAATGATACAATACAAAAATTATCATGTTTTCTGTTGTTTCATTTGTTATTCGATCTCCGATATGTGATAGATAGGTTATTGGTTTCGGCTGTTAGTCGATAGGTCTTCTACTTTAGAAAACGTATTTAATGTCATCATAAGAATTTTGACAGGTCCCTGCACCTGGCGACACGGTGCCGTCACCTGGTGATCGCAATTTTAGAAGACTATCTCTCAAGAGAGCCCTATCTGCTTGTATTATTATATACCCAGCGGTCAGTACCTAGGTGTCTTAGTGTCAAAGTTCGCGACTTCCTCAATTAGAGTCAGGTCCTCATACGATGGACCTATCTGCATGGCCGAGTGTATTATGTATGTATATGTAGCGATGGCGCAAATTCGATTGTTCGAACATCTCGATTCTTTCGTCTTTGACTGGAATCCGACTTGGTGAGCAATTGTCCCCTTTAAAAGGAAAAAGAAATCCAACGCCCCCCGTACAGAATATTTAATTATACCAATTTTATATGTCTGTCTATTATCTAAACACACGAAATAATTCTCTGTAATCGTACTACTCGTGGTCGTGATTAAAATTATTATTTCTAACGCTCCTATTTGCCTTTGGTTCCGCTGCCGTCCCCCAGAAAAGCGCTCGTTAGGGAGCGGCCCCCCTTGGGAATCAATAGTTTCGGGTGAGAGTTAGCGGTCGATTCCGTTGACTAGAAACAATCGAAAAACATCTCAATTCATTTTTAGAACGGGTAATCGATAGGTGACTCGATAGCACGTCAAGCCGTAGGTTCCAGCTGTCATTTGTAGATCTTTGGCAGTCGTTACGGATAGTCAGAAGCCAGTACATCTGACTCCAGTCTTGCCATGAAGTACCGTATTACCCCAGTTAATGGGTTGTGGAGGTCCGGTAGGCAGCCACTCCTCGTAAAATACTGGTATTCAGCTAAATCCGACTTGACTGGAAGCCGGCCCTAATATAGTTGGGAAAAGGCTAGGTAGATGATGATAGTCGATAGGCGACTCGATGGTTTATTTTATCGACTCCGATTCTTTCGATTGTTATAACATCTCGGAATCGCCCTTACGCTATAATTATGTAGGTCCACAATGATCAGTACCTTGGTGTCCTAGTGGGTGAGTTGGCGAGTCCTGCCACCAGCGTGAGGTCCTCACAGGACTGCCCCATCTGCATGGCGGTGTGGATCTCTCTCTCGTGCGCCACCTCGCGCGTGTTGCTCACGTCCGCGCACTCCTCCGCGCGCAGCTGGTCCACGCGCGGCGCCATCCGCGCCCAAGAGCTCTGTGCCAACAAATAAGCACCTGTTATAGAAGAGAATTCTTAGAACAATGTGGCGAATTGTATCGTATAAGTAATTGTAGGGGTTGGCGTATCCATGTGGACAAAGACCCCGTAATCAATAAATGAAAAAAGAAAATGTTTTTTGAAAATTTACTGTAATCAAAATTTACGGGTTTGATTACATGAATCGGGCGATATCGGAGCGACATAGTCGTTTAGACCATTATCGTATTCACATCCATCAAGCTTGAACGATACCTATTTTAAAGTCGTTAGATCGAAGTGTCATTTCAATCATTATCCTGGTAGAACACATAATAATGTAACTGGCAATAACCCGTTAATAGATCGTTTAGTTTCAAACCAATTGAATTGTCGTTCTATCGAATCTCGTTCAAGGAACACGTGTTACCGATTTTGGGTAGGATTTCGATCGAACGACTATAAATCTACAACGATACTTGACTTGTTTGATTTCACGTGAATCAAGCTATTAGTGTCATAGTTCTTTAATTGTTCCATTTGAATAGAATACAAAACATTTTATTCAACATTAGTTTTACAATAAGAATACAAAAACAGCACACATTTAAAATGTCAATATTTTGCATTCACCATGAAAATTTTGCCGACTCAAAAAAAAAACATAGCTACCTATTTTTATTTCCATGATGAAGCATTTGAACCTTTGAACTCGCGTCAATCGTCTTCAATATAGCTATATTATTTTTCATAATAATATTAAATTGTCAAGAATGACAGAGAATACTCACGGCTACATTGGCTGTCGAGGTTACAGGTCCGAAGGTACCACTGTGTCTGCGCGTGCGCGTGAGATTATTGTTGGAAAACATGCTGAAGATCGAGGGGTTCCTGGAACAATAGCGTAAGTCTCGTTAGACCAACCGTATAACTTATAGTACTCTTTATTAGATCCTAGAATTCTGATTATCAGATAGTTTGAGTGACGTATAGGGAGTCTTTGAAATAGGTGAGGGTAGTTTGAAAAAAATCCATGCTACAGTTGGGCAAACAGCTTCTTTAGCCGGGTGTATTCTTTTGCTGATTACTTAAAAATGAAACAAACCGGGAACAAAATCTGTGCTAACCTAAAATGACACGTTATAGCCTAACGTATTTTTACAAGTCACCATCTTTTCTAGGCTAGGCTAAAAAGGCCTCCAGTCCCGACATTGATAGCGCAACACATCGTGCTGGCGATTACTAGCCGTTAAAAAAGTACCCTGATTTCGAGACAAAATTTTCTTGAAGAATTCTCTTTTTTTTTAGAGACGACGACGTAATCTTACAGTTTCAATTGATTACATTAACTTGTCAAAATATTTTGTAGATAATTATAAAGTCCTTACAACATTGATATCTTAAAGACGAACGACTGAATTCGGTCGTTATGCGATCGTTACTATTCCGAGAGTGCCGCCCAGGGGCGTGTTAACATCATGGTAATTTTGTGCAATCTTGCACGCTAACACTCTGCAAGCGAATTGGCATCAATTGAGAGCGAGTGGCGACGCATCGATGCCGGCTGCCGGCACACTCAATTATATTATAAAGCCAAGACTTCCCGGGCGACGCTTTGAGAGAACGACAGTATATTGCAACGAGGAAGGTATACATAGGGGGCTAGTTTAGTACAATTTGGACATATTGATCTGAGTTAGCTTCACTCTCAACTCACACTTCTGGAACACTATTGATAAATTTACATTATGTTTCCTCCAAATTATGCCTGCATTATGGCATGTGTATTCATCTCCCCATGGGGATAGACTGAGTAGCATTTAACTATACATTTCTACATGATGGCAAAAGTTTTAACATATCCAAGGGAAAACATCGACGTAGATCCCGGAATGGAGGGTTTATTGTAGCTCCTACCTGAATTGGTTACAATAATAGAGACTATGACTAAAGGTATAAGAATTTTTCAACAGGCACATCCTGAGTCCCTTACCGATTACTGCACCGCCTAGTCATAACTTTTTTTACCACGGTAAAAGGACACTATACCTGCCCTACCCACAGAGGCAAACCTTACAAAAACAAGTTAACTTAATAATGGAAATATTTAAGTACCTAACGGTATCTTAAACCACATTAGGCTGCGTCAAAACCACAGAACACTATTACCCTAAAAACGTAGTGACAGACTCACAGCTACTTGCAACTGTTGGGCAATCTAGCTAACGTCGATCGCGACGGTCGGATTACTTAGTACCTAGTACTGCCTAGAAAGACCAACTGTTTTATCCTAGAGATTAGGAAGACAGTCAAAAGTAAAGAAACCCGATATGAAGTATATTACAGAAGTCTGTAGTCGTATCCACGACTAAATACTTTATGACTATGACCCACCCGGCCTCCGGATATAAATTTTATGATCTTCGATTAAGATTTTTTTTATTACTCCCTAAGGCAATATAAAGCGTCGTAGATTTTCTTTTTATGGAGGAACTTCATTGTGTTACGCGAAATATACCGATGACCTAAATAGTTGTGGTAGAGCGTCGAATCTATGAATGATTCTGCATTTTATTTCTATCATTTTCTTTACAGATACTAAAAAGCTGAACAGCTCATAATAAGTTTCCTTGTGTGTCATAAAGAAATAACTAACGGTCCAACTAACCTACGCAGCCAATTGCCTTGAATCCCAGACATTCGTAGATTTAAAAGTAGTTGAAGCTCTAGTAAACATTTCATGAGTAAATGACTTATTTAAATTATTATTTTTTTATTTTACGGACGTTATGGTCTCAATACAGGAGCACGCACATCCTCAGTTAATTTTCAGGATGCTGTTGTGAGGATGAGGACCCAATGTTTTTACGAATGACGGCATAAAAACCGTACGAGTCCGAACAAACATTTCGGAGGCACTGCAGAAACGAAGAAGTCCCAACATCATCCTAAAGATCTTCTTCTTCTATCCTAAAGATGTTATTATATGGGACACGGAGTGTCCAAGGACTTTTAGGTATGGTTAACCCATAGACCACCCGTAAACAGTCACTGACAGAGTATATTTTAAATAGTGTTTGACTGACAGAGCCCTGCGCTCCCTTTCTATGTCGACATCATCTGAAAGATCGTCGGTAAGGCAATGTCCAAGATCATTACATTAGTCTGCTATATTGGTGACCTCGATGTACTTAAACTATCAGGGAAGATAGCCAAATGTGTTCCAAACTGGTTGGAAATATCAGTTCCTGGCAAGAGTCTGTACATAATGCGCTCATAAAGTGGACTAATATGCGTGGAATCTTCCAATATTAAAACTTTTGCAGCAGAATCCTCTATATGAGAAATACTGGGAATGTACTACGATGCACTGCGATGCTTTGGGATGAAATATTTAACCACAACATTACGCCAGTATTCCTAAAAGAGAGTAAGCAGAGGTGTGTAGAACTTGTCAGTTATATTATGTGCCACGAAACATGCTGCCCTTAGCCGGTCCTAAATCCAAGCTCAAAGCTGTTAATTTGGTACGTTTTTAACAGACAAACTAGACCAGAAATAACAGCGAGATATAAACACAGTTGCTTATAAAACACGTATATTTCGATACCATAACATTATGCACATATTATGGATCGTCGTGAGACAATAATAACACTGACACTGTTGCGTGCTTCAATAACAATTACTCGGTGTTTATAATACTATTTCGTTTCAGCTATTATTGTTCAGTGTGTTATCTATCACGATCTTTGACTGACAGATGTGTACTTGCATGATATTACAGTAATAATTAGTAAGAGGGATTGGCGCAACATGACTGGCCTTTTCGCAAATGGACTTATCCGACTACATGCCAACAACTCACACCAACTAATATCAGAAATTCACAAGCGAAATTTCTGCTGAACCTCTGTTCACCTGTGTTCTGTTTGTTGGGCTCTTTACGCGATTCGTTTTACGACCTGATCTGAAATGTTAAAAAGACGGAGCTACCTATATAGGGCTACCCTATAGCTCAGTCTCTCCATCCCTCCTTCTCGCTTGCACGACTGATATTTTAACACGTCATGGTGTATGGTCCCAGTTTTTGAACGATTATAAAATTGCCACAGCGTAGAAGCATGCTCTAGTCCTTTCGAACTTCAATTCCTCATCACCGTCTATTTTCATGATTCGTACTCTATTTTCAGTTTAGTTTCGCCGTACTCACGAATTTACAATATTTAAAGGTGGTTTGTGTGTCGTACTTAAATTCGCGCTGCCGTTATTGCGCGTGGAGAACGGGAGAAATCCGAATGGAAGCAAAGTATGAAATTACATTTGCGATTTCGCATGGAATTTATCAAGTTGGCAGCACATCAAAGTTGGTCGTCTGCGCAGTATGGTGCGTATAAAATCGTAGATGATTTTTTTCTGGAAGAGCACTACGTTTTAGAGACCACACACGTGTCAGACGCAATCATGATGCATTGGCTGCGACTGAGCTTTAAAAGACGTTAATGTATTCATTGAATTATGCAATGAAAGGTCATCGGATATACACGATTCAATTTGAAACGACGGGTCGGCCGTGCCATTGCACTCAAAAATTATATGCACAGACGTACAGACTCGGTAGAGGGTCTCTCAATCAAAACATCAGCTGCATTGTGCATGAATTACGGACCCTTCATCGGAATATGTATGTACGGATGTTGGACGTTCCTCAGAATATGTCCATGATCAACATCACTCAAGGTAAAAATGTATGAAGATGAACAGACAGCTTTCTCTGCTTGTTACTGACAATTCATCAAGACATCATCATTCTCCAGTCATTCTTCAATACAATATTTTTCAGCACCTTTCTTGCCATATCTGCATTAACTTATAGCTTGAATCGTGATGCATCAATCCCACTATTATTATAAAGGCGTATGTGTACGTTTGTTGACACTCAAACAGCAAAACGAATTTGAATGAAACCTCTCCGTCATAAGAGTTACAGACAGCCCACTCTTTAGAGCCTGGATAAAGGCGATACAGCTGCTCCTAAGCTGCCCAGTATCCACTAGATACTTCGGCGACCCAGCTACACTCCGTGAAATGGTCAATACCACCAAGGCGATGCTGGCCTTTCTTGAAGAGCTGGGGTGGATCGAATGACACATTTGTCCATTTGTGCGCAAAATAAGCCTTTTAGCCGTAGAGTTGAGGATACCAGCCCGATTTACAAGATGCCTTTTTATCCCAAGAATATGTTCCTTTGGGATGATTTTCGACATTCACGCGGGCGAAATCACTTGCTGGATCAAGTACTGAATATACTCTAGTACAACTGATCCAACGTTCCTTTTTTCGCCACAGGCAAAAAAGGGGGACAACATAATATCAGCAGTTGGTGTATAATATAATCTGTAGAGCATTTATACACACAAACCTGCTTTTATATACAAAGTATAGCATGGTTGGTAATGCTAGTGTTCTCAACAGTAATAGGTTGTTATGATCTAAAGGTTAATTGCCCTCAGGTGACAGGTCAGCCTTTGAATGTTATTAATTAGGTATTGAATGGTAGGTTTTCAATTAAATAAACCTGTGCCCGGCTGATGGCATTGCTTTGCCTCTCATTTACAAGTGACTTAAAGTGAAAGCTATTCCATAAACTTCTCTTCAAGCACACAAAAGTACAGAGGCGGACTTAATGCCTTGAGGCATTCTCTACCAGTCAACCTTTGGGTGATGCAGAGACAAACTTGGACACGACATAATCCAGGCGGTAAGTCCCGTCTTTGAGGAGGACCGGACATGGTAAGTTCGAGAGGTTCCTGCACTGGATTGAGGTGGAAAACTCGGTAGAGCTTGCGATGGAGTCGGCGGTAGTAACCTCGCGCCGCGACTTGGTTAAGGCCATTGCCTGGAGCGAGGGGCAAAAAGTGGTGGTCGCCTCCTCCTGCGAACCAATGATGCTAACGAAGGAGAAGGCCTTACACATAAGTGAACAGACATCCTCACGCTCCTGGCACCGTGAGCCCGACTTCGACCACCGGCTACCGTAGGGGCGGGCTTGTGGTCGTCTAGCAATGCGTAGCTCGCCATCCAGCCGACCCTGAGTCGTTGAAGTAACCCCAGCGGTGCTGACACCTACTTGGGCCATGGGCAAAGGGCAACCGAAGGAACATAGGTGTGGTATTAGTTAGTAAAAGTCTGGAGCGGGTAAGAAGCTTAGTCTTTAGATGATATCCCACCTCAGTGAAGGTATACTAAGTTATGCCATCGGTTTCGCCCGTGTAAAAGTTTGTAAGAGGTTTCTCCATACATACTTTTGATCCCCGTTTCATCGCTTCTACTATCTCTCTGTGTTTAGGGCTAGTCTAAAGATACTTTTCTTGATTAGCAGTAATGGCACAATAAACAAAAAATCATGATCATCTATGAATGTATCACTAAGTATTTTATTAGACTGTTACAGTCTATTATTCTTAGTAGATGCATAAATAAGATATTAACTTAGCAAGAATCATAGATATGTCATAGTCAGATCTTAGAATTGAACACTTTGTGATGTGACTGACCATTTCATAAAATAGTTGCATTTTATGACAGAACTGGCTAAAACTGACCAAATCATTGAAACATCAAAATTTGATGGTAATCACATCCACATTTGGCCATTGTATGATACAGACAATTTTACCTCATTATAATATTATAATAAAAGGAGAAACTGGCTGACATATCATGGCACAGACAAAACGGCTGGGACTAAGAGCGTGAAGTTTTGCACAAGGTTTCTATTTATGACACAGACAAGCACTAAGAAAGGATTTTCCGCAATTTACCCCCTAAATAACTGAATGAAATGGGTGTTCAAAGTTTGTATGGAGAAACCTACCGTCGTGCAAGCAAAGCTGCTGGCAGAAGTAAGTATATTCTAATATTAGATATATTTGCAAAAATATATGAATGTGTATTCTTATAATTGAATTTATGTACTTTTTATATTTTGCATGATTTATAATAGTCAAGTTATTATAGTCTAACACCCATTTTCAATAAGCTATCTATCAAAAGTTGCAGCTACTAAAGATGAACAAATCTATCGTTTTGCCCTTACTTGCTTTCCTATAACCTACCGACGGATAGCATTTCCTACCAAAAGTTTTAAATTGATAAATAGAATCTTACTGTTTATCGGGGATAGCTATCTATCTATGAACTGCGGTAGGTTATTGAAAACGGGCATAGGTTTTATTAACTAAATATACACAATATGTAACATCTACATCTCTCACCTATCCCTCCTCGTCATAGGTCGGCTGGAAAAAATGTTGTATCTGTTATTTATGTTTTTAAAGGTTTGTGTACATAAATAAATAACCCAACTATAGTGTAGTTAATATAAAAAAAAAACACTAAGTTCAATGATAACATTATACCAAACTATTTATCAGAGAATCTTATATTTATCAAAAGAAATTTATTCTGATAGCGTAGTCAGATAGACATTCATAGAATAAATCATGATTCTTAAATATTACTAGCAATTATTATGAGGCCCAAGATAAGTAATAGAATAAGTAATATGTGATTGGCTGAATAGGTTTTTGAAAATTTATAAGATAATGAGTGCAAAAAATATGCACATAATTTTTTTTATATCTATTCTAACTGTGTAAACAAATGTTAAATTGAATCTCAAAATCTTGGAAATCTCAAGGTCCTTATTTTTTTTTTATAAATACTTTTTGCTTCATAAAATCAGGACCATAAAAGAGCTTGTTTACATTATAGGATTCTATAAAATAAAAACATACACGGCTGTGTGATGGTCAACGTAGGTGTTGATGAGTTAAAATGCATCTTAATTAACATCTTTTATGGAAGCTGGACCGAGGAATTTATAATATTATGAATCACTGTTGAGTTTTTGTGTCTGATGATTATGTGGTCACTTTACCCATTATATATTCTAGTCTTGTGGTTAATTAATAGCTTCCAATCAACAACTTAGTTATTCACTAATAACAAAATCAGTATTAAGCACTTTTATCACCAAATGAAATTTAACCATGATAACAATAATAGATGAGGCAATTAATTTTTTCAGAATTAAAATTGCAACATGAAACACAGGAATATATGACCATAATATCAAGTTGATAGCTCAGCACTAACTGCTTTACTCACACAATGTCAACACACTGCAACTCGACACTGAAAAATGACGCCAAGCTACTGCACTTTTATCATAACAATATTCAAGTAACCAGTAACGATAATATTATATTATACATTGTGAATAATGCACAAACATCGCTAAATACGGGCACAGCACCCACTGGCGACCTCAGCAGCTGTCAAAAATAGGTAAGCAGCGTAGCAACAACCATATCATCACCGTAGGAGGCGTGTTCAATACATATTACTTTACCTGGGCGCTACGTTCGTCGTGGGCGATGTGGCCGTCGTAGAAGCAGCCTCATTGATTAACGGTGCACTACTGCACCTTTTTAATATGTTAGGAGCATCCACATCCATTATCTTAATGCCACCATTCGTTCACTGACGTACTATGTAGTTATATGCATCGGGATTGCCGAAACGATTAGCCCTCTACAGTTTATGTAACACTGTAAGTGCACTTATAAATAGTCTAATAAACTAATCACACTACTGTTACAACTACATACATGTTATTTATTACGCGTAAATGAAAGGTTAACATAAAATTAAATGAAAATACGCTACTCGAAAAGCTAAAAAGTGGCTCGAAGCTGACCTGTCAAATCGCCGCAATAGAGAAGCGTTCATATTTATTTTTTTAAATAAAGCCGTCTTATTTAATGGCGAATAAAGGAGTTATTCAAAAAACTAGAATACCAATTGCATGTTTAGCAGTTTCGTATAAAAATAATGTATGCAAGAACAATTTTGGTGGTTTAAAAACATTTTTATATTCAAACAATAATAGGGCTTTTTATCATTTTACTTTAATTATGAATGCACTTTAACTAATGTCAACAATTCAACGTTCCGTTTCTCCCAACTTTTGTACATATAACTTTATCAAAATTTTAGATAATATAAAGTATTGTTTGTTATTAGATGTTTAACTGTTACTAAAATATCAATTATTTTAAATTGTTTTTCTTTTTATTGCTCTACACATTGAATGTTACATCTTTTTTATCTTAACGTAATGATGACTTTTACGCTCCGTAAAATGAAATCTCCTCATATTGTTTTGACTTTTGAGTTCAATATTTTCAATTTTTGAGATGGAGTAGATTCCGTAGAAGTACTTATTTTAATTTAGTTATAAAAGAAACAAACAACGCTATAATGAAAATAATGTATAGACGTAGGTAAGTAATTTCATAATAAATTGACACCCTAAACTAACATGTCTGTAATTCACACTTGGTTGATTTTATGGCCTTTTTCGTTTTAGCACTACTGTGAAATACATCTTAGCGGCATGTTTAGGAGCTGTAGTGTACTGCGAATGGTTCATTTACCTCGTTCAGCCGCAGTACTGGACGGAACTGGAATGCGCTAATGATCATGACCGCAGTTGTACCAAGATACTATTTATTGCTGATCCTCAAATACAAGGGGAGGAAGCTGTCGAGCCTCCGTTGAGCTACATATTTAATTGGGATAGCGACCGGTATGTACAAAAATTAAGAGAATATCTATACTCTACATAATTATAATCATAGGCATCTGAATATCTTTCGCGCTTATAATATTCTAATATTACGCGAAAGTTTGTGAGGATGTATGTATGTTTGTTGCTCTCAAACAAAAACCTACTGAATGGATTTTGATGAAACTTCACAATTATATAGCTTACATATCAGAATAATACATAAACAATTCATAAAGATTATGTTGCATATTATTTTATCAACACGCAAGTGACACCGTGGGACACAGCTAGTATTTTAGATAATTCTTTCTAGTTGGTCAAAATATTATCTTATCATGGACCATTCTTCCATTAATCATAAAGGAATGTTAGATAAAACTTAGTATTGACCAACTTACTTATCTATCAACCACAACCACTCGCCTTGATTAAGTCATTAAGTGCATAATTCTCAGCTTTCATATGCATTATCTATAATATTGTTATTTAATAGATAAGTATTGTACTTTTACATAAATGTTAATAATACACCATGCATATTTCTTCATCTCTATCAAACCCATCTAAAGTTTGTCTGTTACCCTCTATTAATTTGAAACTCCTACTGTAATTTTTATTATAATAATTTATAAAGGGTAAAACTTGGTTTACAATAATGAGTATAACTATTTCTATAGTGATTTCTATTCATCTATTCCAAAATCTATAAGGTTTATAATTTTTAGACGAGAAGAATACTCAAACCTTGTTTGTAAACTAAAACAGATTTTGCAATAGTTTTCTATGAATTGAAAAGACTTCCATACTCACTAGTACTATATTCCTTTAATTAATTAAGACTATCCAATTATTGGGTTGATTTTACATGAACCAATTTTTTTTATAAGATATAAATATAAACTGCATATAGACGAAAAAAATATACTGACCCATTAAAACTATAAACTAAAATTCATTATTTTTCCAGTTTCCTAAGATCAACGTTTGACGTAGCAGTAAACTACTTCAAGCCTGATGTGCTGGTGTACTTGGGCGACCTGATGGACGAGGGCTCAATCTCCACGTTCAGGCAGTTCCACGGCTACGTGCAGAGACTGGCAGATATATTTGTTTGGAACTATCCAGCTGTGGTGTGTTAGCTACGGATATTATTATCAGTTTCCCCTTTTAAAAGCTTATAGCCACATTGATTATATTAATGCCTGGCATTACTTAACCGTCTGTAACACAACATGATATTTAAACGAATAGATAAAATAAATAGCACTTAATTTTTTTACATTTGACTGTGACTGAGTAATCATGCAAAAATTTTGTAGTCTTATGCCCTTACTTGCTTTACTAACTGGGAGCTATTCATGGATTGATTCATTTACTCATTTGTAAAATGAAAAAAGTAAAAAAAAACATTATTAATATTTATTACTAATATGGAGACAAAAAAAAAATGACAAATACTCTAATGCATTAAGTCAACCTGTTGTAAGTTGAAGATAATAAAAATTGTATTTCAATGTACACAAAATTTAATAACTGTAAATACTGATGTTTTCAGCAAGTCTGGCTACCAGGTGACAATGACATTGGAGGTGAGCACGAACTGGTCCATCGCTCCAGGGTCGAGGAGTTTGAGAAGACGTTCTCGCAACAGAAAGTCATTACGTACACCAACATGTCGTTTTACGTAGTGAACGCTATAACCTATACATTCCCTGAGAAGACTGATGAACCACCGGGCACTGAGAATAACTTCAAGATTGCTGTATCTCATTATCCTATTACAATGAGAGTGATGTTTGCTCAGAAGGTGAGATAACTTTTAACGTTTGAATCCCCAACCGGTCCTATGAGACTGCGCTGTTATTGTTTTACTATTGTGTCTCGTTTCGCGGGTATCTGAGTAATTAATGACAGTTGTTTTTTCAATATTACTCTGAATGCATGCATGTGAGGGATTTTGGTATGTCGATGTCCGGCGATAGCTTGCCGTCCGTCCGTCCGGTAACTGTCCAGACCGAGCCCAAATCATTTATTTATTTATTCATTTATTTAAACTTTATGTACAGTGGTGGTACATAGGCGGACTTAATGCATCAGGGCATTCTCTACCAGTCAACCTTAGGGTTAAAAAGAAAACACTGTGGTAGGTCTGCACAATAAATAAATAAGTGATTATTAAAATAGAGAATCATCAGCAAGTAGTGTTTCACGCGGACCTCGGACGAGGACAAACCGTAGGGGACCAGCTGGGTCGAAGCATCTGGGCCATGGTTTGTCTTCTGAAAGGAAAAGCCGGGACCCTGCAACAACCTTAAAAAGACCTACCCACCATGGTTTCAATATTTAACTTAGTAACCAAATATGATTTCTTCCGCAGATAATGAAAACTATAAACCCTCGAATATTCTTCTGCGCCCACGACCACGAGTCGAAATACGTGAAGCAACACAAGGACCTGACTCACAAGGTGACGACCTGGTTCAACGCGCCCAAGTCCACACTGGACATAAGCTTCGAGGACGACTCGCTGTACGAGATCTATGTGCCAACCTGCTCTTATAGGATGGGGACCAGCTATATTGGTTTCGGAGCTGCAATCGTTGGTAAATACACCTCATATTTTTATTATTTCATCAACATCTACCTAGCCTTTTCCCAACTATATTGGGGTCGGCTTCCAGTCAAGCCGGATTTAGCTGAATACCAGTATTTTACAAGGAGCGGCTGCCTACCAGACCTCCACAATCCATTAACTGGGATAACACGGTACTTCATGGTAAGACTGGAGTCAGATTTACTGGCTTCTGTATCTGTAACGACTGCCAAAGATCTACAAATGACAGCCGGGACCTATGGCTTAACGTGCTTTCCGAAGCACGAAGGACACTCGGTATGTTAAGATGGTCACCCATCCATAGACCAACCTTGTTTTTATTATTTATTTACTCACATATAAGAACTAGCACTGAAGATACGCCCGGGCGTCGCCATTGCGCTGATCGTCCCGAAGACACAGTGTAGTAAGGACCTCACTCACAAGGTGACGACCTGGTTCAATGCGCCCAAGTCCACACTGGACATCAGCTTCGAGGACGACTTGCTGTACGAGATCTATGTGCCAACCTGCTCCTATAGGATGGGCACCAGCTATATTGGGTTCGGAGCTGCAATCGTTGGTAAATTAACCTTAATTATTTATTCACATATAAGAACTAGCACTGAAGAAACGCCCGGGTCACCACCACCAAGCAGACACGATGGAGGTGTGTGTCGCTTGGGTGGAGCACCGCCGTGTTCTTGTAAATGCGATCGATAGCAGTGCCCCTCTCACGCCCGGCCCTGGTTCAGACCATAGTGCGGAGCGAGATGTACCTAACGGGACGCGTGCAGAAGATTTTGCGAAGTAGTAATTTGAGCAAAAAATGTGGTCGATACCGTGAACCATTTTTATATTTTCAGTTCTTATTATGTGGTGCTGTAACATACAGCAGAGCAGTACTAAATACCTACTATCATCGAAAGGTCAGCCTATGTCCGGTAAATTGGGATTAGTAAGTTAACGAGAGTACCTAAATGAGTTAATTGAGTTAATTCCGTCCAAGGTGCCTTGTTAAATAGTAAATGAGTAAGGCCATTTTCACATGACTAATTTATTTTTGTCGTTCACTTTCGTAGCCGGTTTTGCCCGCGTCAAATTCGGTTTCTCCATACAAACTTTGGACCCCTGGAATTTTGGAAAATCCTCTCTTAGTGCTCGCCTACGACATTCAAGGAAACATTGTGGAAATTTTCACGTGCATGTGTGACTGTATGTTAGTCAGTTTCTCATGTTATGAAATAGATGATCAAACAGAAAAATAATACCTTTATTTTAAGTGTGAAATCATCAATTGACTTCTCCCGCGAGCCCGAAGGAGTGTCAGATTTCTACTGACTACCCAGTGTTCTTTCAATTGCTCTTTGCGGGAGCTACGGCTACTCTTTAGACGCAGCCCTGGAAGAAAAGATATCTGTGTTGGACTAAAGCTTTTTTTGCTAGATTTCAATATTGTAGTAGGGAATTCTTTGTTTTGCAAGGTCCATTCGTACTTGGTCAGTCTTAATGATTTATTAACTTCTTACTCATTTAAAAATCAACAAGACACCCGCCCAAAAATTACGAATATGTCAATTTTCATCTTGATGATTTAAAAAGAAACTTCATTTTTACAATTTAGTAGATAAAATTCTTTTACAAAATTTAATGATTTTGTAGACCCAATCTAGCGCTTGACTTTTTTTAAAAGCCTTTTCAGTCTAGTCTTGAAGACACCTAAATTAAAATCGGAAGGAAGGAAGACCGCTGCATGTACTAGATCCAACTGTTTGAGCTGTGCGCGGTCTGTTCTTGCCCTCGTCTCATATTACTTGAGATCGGCACAACATGTTTTTTTTCCTCCATTTTGTCATGTCTCCCGTCATACTAACTCTCTTTTCTTTCAATTACTCCTCACACAATCCATCCATTTTTTTTGACCTCCCTCTCCATCCGTCTTACATGTATACTCAGAACTCTTTTAGCGTGCGTTTCATTCCTACTCTGCACATTATCATACCAAGAGTTCAAGACAAACGTTTTACTTTCAAGTAAGTTTACAGGAAAACGTTTCTTTGCGCGTTAGAAGTGACCAAATTAATAACACTATTATTAACTAAACATTTTTCGCATTCCAGAAAATGACTACAAAAGCATGAGATACACGGTGTTCTGGTCGCCAACAAGATTTCCATATCTATACCTGTACCTAGCCATGCTGATTGCTCTCCTGGCCTACAGCCTCATATTCTGTGTCGCTCAACTCGCCTTCCGGAAGCTCAAGCACGCGAAGAAGAAGAGAGACACGTCGCCACTCCTGGAAAGGATTTAGCACTCGCCCTGGAGGCCGCATAAAGCGAATCCGGTAGCATGATTCACGAAAAATCAAACAAGACAAATATCGTTGAAGTTTTGTAGTCGTTCGATCGAAGTCCTACCCAAAATCGGTATTCACGTGTTCCTTGAACGGAATTCGATAGAACGCCAATTCAGCTGGCTTGAAACTTAACGATCTATCAACGGCTTATTGCCTGTTACATTATTATGTATTCTACCAGGATAATTATTGACATAGCTGCGTGTCAACGATACTGCGCTCGAACGACTTTTAAATCGGTGTCGTTGAAGTTCGATTGATAGATGTGAATACGATAATCGGTCTAAACGATTAAGTCGCTACGATACGGTTTTGATTAAGTGAATCAGGTTACAGGTTATCGCTTTCAATGGTTGTACTATTAGTTATAAAATAGACGTTCAAAGTCTGATGACTTAAAATCGAGGGAATTGAACAAAATTTGAATTGAAATTTTTTAATTGAAAGTTCATAGGCTAGTTTGGTAGGTACTTATTGATTGGTACATTAAAACGTAAAATTAGACTGCTGATTGTCCCAATTAAAAAAAAAAGTAGCCTGTGATTATTTGGCAAAATACTCCAAAGAGCAAAATTGGGTAAGTTGACTTAACTTTTTTTTTGTTTAAAATGTAAAAAAAATACTTTATTCAAAATCGTAATTAGAAAAAATATAAATTAGTTCAATAATAATTAAGTTATTGTTAATTAAGATACCTTTAAAATCTGGTGGAAGGGACAACTGTCAAGTAACAAAATAAGGATGTACGTATTGAAATGTGACGTCACCGTTATTAGGTTACGTGTGTGCGAAAGAGATGGCATGACGTTCCCTCCATGCTGCTTTATTTATAACCAATTACTATTTGTTATTTAACGTAAAGTATTATATGATGTGTAACATAATTAACGCACACCCTCTTGGGGGATCATTGTATTCATCATTATGAACAACTTTTAGTGTGGGACCAAACCTGAAATCGAGAAAAAATAATCAGCTGTTCCATACGACGAAATAAGCGAACACAGATGTATGGAACACCTGATCATTTTTTCTCGATTTCAGGTTTGGTCCTATAGTAAAAGTTGTTCATAATGATGAGTACAATGACCCCCCAAGAGGATGTGCGTTAATTATGTTACATGTTTTATAAACATAGACACAGGATAATACCCAAATTGGCTATGCTGAATAAACATAACCCCGTCGATGTAGTGAAATATTTACTATGTTAACTTATTATTAAAAAAGTACGCAATTGAATTAACCATAAGGAATTGAAAAAAATCTAAATATTGCATGTTAAATGTATTCAAAGTATATTCACAGAGTATGTACTATACTTAAAATATTATTTATTGTTAAACGCAAAACTTGATATTTATAAATACTAATTTTAAGTTTTTTTTAGCTAACAGTGTTCAAATAAGAATTAATTAGTTATTAATTTAGTTTTATGTATAATAAGGCTGACTGCATACTGTATATTTTTATTATTAAAAGTTAATGTCCAACGATTGTGTCAAGTGTATGCGCTAACAACTATTCAGCCGACAAAAGCCACATTACGGCTGATATATTTCTGTAAACACATGTGATTACATAATCTGTTCATTTACAAGATGCTTTTAAGGCTAGGTAGTTGTTTTTATAAATAAAATCATCATTAATTTTGCTTGATAATTTCAGACAGGGACGCAATTAGGAAGAGTATTTCCGCCTCTACGTATCAATATCAACTCTCGAGACAAATAACTGTCCTATGTCCATCTTCAACGTCCAATCAATCTCTGTACCAAAATTTATCAAAACTGGTTCAGCGGTTTAGGCGTGAAAACGTAACAGACAGACAGAGTTACTTCCGCATTTATAATACTTTAGGATAGAAATATAGGTTTATTTTTATTGTGGTAGGAAATTATTAAATTACTGCTCCCTCTCTAGGTGGAGCGAGAGGCTGTATCAGACTAACAGTTTCAGTCTAGGGCCCCGGTAGTCCCGAAATTTTCGGATAATCCCGAAAAATATTAGTATGGAAGGATCAACTGCTTACGGAATAAACAGTCGCCTATGACATGTCTTCCAAAAGCGATAGCTCTTCAAACCCAGAGATCAGACATCGGTTTGTGCCTAGCACTGTCGACTCTATCTTACGTTGCATGTGTAGCTATTTTATATTAAATTTTAGTATTAGTAATATACTAATTATATATACTTATCTCTGATTGGAGAACACAGACTCTCTCGGCTTAACTTAACCAATTCGTACTTACAATTTGCAATATGCGGTAGGCCTTATAAATTGCAATAATTAATTTGTGGTATACTCGTATTTACGTGAAAATGTAGAGTAATTTACATAAAAACGCTCATAATATGATTATGCTCACTTTCTATACCAAATAGATACTGATTTACACAAGGTCGTTATTTTTTATATTAATTTTGATTCTGGAAATCTTTTTTGGTGTTAGTCTTCCTTTTTAGCCACTGCCTGATAAAAAATATTTATAAAATTGCTTATAATTAATTTGTCTATGAGCCTTTAATTTAGGTTTAATAAAAATATGACAAGTGAATTTTAATAATAATGCTTTTAAGGATATAATTAATTGCCATTGTAGGAATAACTAATAGATTTATGTAATTTTTAATAATAAAACTTATGGCACTGCATTGCTCAACAGTTTAATGGAAATGCAACTTAACTGAACTTTAGTTGACTACTTACCTAATGTTATATGTAGTATAAATATTTGAATTTCTTATTTTTCTTTTGAGTTTTTTTTTCGTGAAATGAAAAGTTAAGTTTTTGTTTTATATTTGTTAAATGTTGATAGACATCATATTTGCAAAGTTTCGCTTGTTAATTTAAACCTGCATATTATTGTTCTAGCCACTTTAACCAAGATGGTTGTGTATTAAACATATTGTATTTAAAAATACCTATTTATTTATTAACCATAACCAAAGCGCTATGCTAAGATAAGTTGAGCATAATGCTTGATATATCGTAAAGTGGGGTTACTTTGGCCCTGGGGTAAAACTTTGGCACAAGCTTATTAACCAATAGAAACACAGTTAACATAGTTTCTTATGTTCGTATTGGTTAATAAGCTTGTGCCAAAGTTTTACCCCAAGGTAACAGGTACCCCAAATTACTCAGTAATGCAAGTTTTTATTTCAAGTTCAGTTGTATGACAATAAGTTGAAACAAAGTTATCAGGTTGTGGTGCGGCATTTATAAAGTTAAAGACTGTTGTAGCAACTTTAATTATATTTTATAAAACAAAGATTTTATGTAGAAAAATATAAACAGTGAAAATAATACGGAATGCGAATAGAATATGAATTGCAATAATTTAAAATTAGTTGTCACTATTTACAAATTCTTATAAACTAACTTAAAATAAAATAGGTCCCAGCATTTATCTAAGACATGACGTTTATGTTACAATTTATTGCACTTATTTACTAAATACTATAGTTTTTTTACATCACTAACGAATTATTTTATATTTGATCTCTTTTACTTAAAATTAACAATTGTGAATTTCATTGTAGGATGAATAAAAATAACGTTTTAAATATAAAGAACACAGATTTTACTTATATGTTATTTATGATGACATTAAATGCACCGATACTTAATTTACTAATACAGGAATTGAAAACAATTAAGTATAGTTAGTTTCTAGATATTATTTTTTTTAATGAAAAAATTGATTGCAATACCTACTCTATTTATTTGTTTTTATTATTTGGCAATCCTTTTTAATACTGTAATGGAATATTGAAGCGGGCTTTGGAGGGGCAGTACTTATTTTTTTTAAAGCATCTTCAAACATTTATAAAATGTAAAAATAAAAAATAGTTTCTTTTAAGTTTTATAGAGTTGCCAACCGTCCTGTTTTCCTGACACCCTGGAATGTCCTGGATAGTTTGTAAGCAATGTCCTAGGCTATTAAAGCACCCTAATAAAGTCAAATATTTTAAAATTCTTAATAAGGTTACTCGTGTCACAATTTTTACATTACGGGCGGTTTCACAGTTCGCGAGTGTTTACGGTGCAATACAGTTTAAAAACAAAGATGCAATGTGCCAAAATATAAATTAAGTACTTTAATTAAAAATATGATTATTATCATAACTTAAATTACATATTAATTTAACTATTTCAACTCTATTACTGTGTTCTGTTTTTAAACTGAATTGCCCTGGTTTTTCCAACTTCCAATCCTAGACTTTTAATCTTGGGGTTGGCAAGCCTAGAGTAAAATCTTCATTGGTAAAGGTACTTTCCATCTTAGGCCTGTTTCTGTTTTCCACACTTTTTTACTTGATTGATTATTGTTCTTGTAAAATTATATTCCGTAAAGTCGGGTTACATTGGCCCTAAGGTATTTCCTTGGCCCAAGCTCGTTAACCAATAGAAATACAGTAAACACAGAGACCGGTGTTCTTATTGGTCCATAAGCTTGGGCCAAAGTTATATCTTAGGGTCAAAGTAACCCGACTTTACAGTTCTTTTTCTTAGCGTGTAGATGGCAGCTTACAATGTCTCGGCCCATATGTCTCGGCCCATAATTAGGTTACAAAATTTGGCGCTTTGAATGTTTTGGCATTGATGAATCTCTAAATTGTATAAAAACAATGTTGCTATTTTCTTCTGTCTATTTCTTCGCTTAATTCGTTTAAAGCACACAATTGATTTTACTAATGGAAAAATGAATAAACAAGTAAGGTTTATAATTTGCACCCTTGCGTATTTGAGCCAAGACGCTATTGTAATAAAACATAATGCATTAAGAATTCCAATAAATTAATATTATAATGTTTTAATAAAACAGTTTCTGTTAATGATTGTACTTTTTTTTTATTAGATGAACCAAGACTACTACAAGACTAAGACTGCGTGTCTGTCTGTCTGTTCGCGATAAACTCAGAAACCACTGAACACCAATCATTTGGTTTTAAATATACAGAGTGATTCACCAGGAAGGTTTAGATGTGTTATAAATGCATATTATATTAGAGTAAAAAGGCGAGAATCAAGAAAAAAAAGATATCTCGGCTTGCCACTAGTTACTTATATTCTCAAACCTAAAATTTTTAGATTAATCATAATAGCTAATGTTACAATCATATAGATATTTAAAATGACAAAAGTAACAATACTAGGCACTAGTAAAGTTCTAATTGACAAATTGATAGCACCAGTTAATAAGTTACAGATAAGGAAATATGACAACCCATTAGTATTTATATGGGACAATATAACAGGCACTTGGAACTGATTATCTTTGCCTTCAACTAATACTGTCACAAAGTATAATATCATTGTCATTGTGACTATAATTGTGTCTATATAAATACAATATCCAGCATTTGCTAATGTCCTGGATGTTGGACGGATACTATCCACAAAATTTGTCAAAGTCCACATTATTGCTGTTCCAAGAATAAGTTTTATTAGAGTTTCAAATTTTGTGACTTTTCTATCAAGCAATATATTTTTTATAAGAACACCAAATAAATAGATGGACACATATCCTAAGCAGGAAGAAATTCCTTCGCGATTTGCTGATATTAAGGAGTTTCTAGGACTATCACCAAACACCCAGTCTTGTAGACCAATGTATAAGGCGAATTCATGAATGACCAAAGATAGAACACATATTAATAGAGCTTGATCTGAAAAATATAAAACAATGGTTGAAAGAACTTTGCAAACTGCTATTGTGAAGAAGAAGTTCCAATGGACGCCATACTCAGTAACATGTTCCTGATAGTCTAATTGTTTCACGGAGACAAACCTTCCCACTCCAAGAACAATAAGTATACATATCATTTTCAAATTCCCTTTTACAATGTCCTTCAATCCCTGTTGACGGAGGTCTTTGTGGACAAGTCCGCTCACTATGACAAACAAACCTACACCAGTGTCCATTAGACTGTACCCATATCTTTCTGTCTTAGCCAAATATCTCGGGAAGTCTTGAAAATCTACAGCTAAGATACATAATGCTGTTATAAGATATGTCAGTCCCCTGAGACAGGATATTAAAGCTATTCTGTTGTTATGGAAGACATTCTTCTGTGAAAACTTTTTGACTACATTTGGATAATAGAATATAAGATTGATTTGCAAAAGAAAGAAGATTATGAGGTTTAGACCATATATGGATTCCGGTAGTATGATGTGAGCGATGATCATCGGCAGTATAATCACAAGGTATTCGTAAGCGTACTGGCAGCAGAAGGGAAATCTTGATTTGATGGCGATGTAAATAGAACATTGAACTGTGAACAATATACAGGAGCATGTGTGCACTGCTGTAGAGCCGTGGTTGTTCTGCATGAAGGATTCATGATATTTCTTGTACTCGGTCGCATTCATCGTAGTTTATGATTGAGTGCTGATAAGTTATCTGTTCGCGAAAATAATCAGCCAAGCTGGTTTGTAACTTCATCGGAAACAAGTTCAATCCAAAGAAGATAGGTATCGTTTACTTCTCGTGTTCTTCTACTAATAGTTTCCTCTGTCTATGTAAATAAATTATATATTTATTTACTTCGATATCGATTCTAACCTCAAACAAAACCAAAACAAACAATCTTCTGTCAAAGTCGATGTCACTGTCAGATGGTTGCAGAAATGCAGACAGTTTTAATTTTTTTATTAATATTTTTGGCTAGGGAACTAAGTCCTTTAAGCAACATAAGTCTATCTTTACCATTAGAACTTGGAATAACACAACAAAAAAAAACTTTAGAAAGTTTTTTTTCGGACCGTCAACTCCGCCGTTGACGGTCCCAAGCCCGTATGTGAAAGGAGGAGGGTTGGCTGAAGAGAAGAGACCCCACCAGCTGTAAAAAGGTCAACGTCGAGCATCGGGCGACGGTTAATTAACCCGACAACTGAAGACCTAACTAGTCTGATACGCTGAAGGTAGTAAATGACCTTTACAACCCGTCAGACTTTCATAGAAGCGGGGGTCTTGGCTTAATTGCCCGGTCCAAGAGGTAGAAAACCTCCATAAAAAGTTACCCTAATCCTAAGGTGGGAAACGCGCCGACAGGATGCATGGCTTGCGGGAGGCAGGTCCCTAGCGCCAACCTTGGTGAACCTGGCGAACACCATTGTATATAGCCTTCTCACAGGAATGGCGTCACCCTGTGAGCGACCTCTTTTCGTCCACACTCGTGGGATTCATATCATCATATGAATAATTCTCAAAATACAAAAACCCCAAACACAAATAAAACACACAATTTAATACAACAAACACTTAATCGCGGCATGTTTGAACGAACAAGAAGCAACTCCCTCGGTGCAATACCTTCAGGAAACAAAAATCTTGTAGTTAACCAATCAGGAGCTATCGATCAGACAATGGAAACCCAAAATGACTCTAGTGTCCAGGAAGATACAAGCAAAAATGAGTGGCAGAGAGATAAACCGAAACAAAGGAAAGAAACCAGTCCAATAAACAACACTCACAAAAAACAAAAGAATAATTCTCAATTTGTTATACCAACTCAAAACAGTTTTGAGATACTTGATGATGGCACCATCCATGCCCAGGAAACCAACAAACAGGAGAGAGTTTATGTTCCTAAACCCGAGCCTATATTTGTCACAGGCGTCATCAACATTGCATCCCTTAAAGAAGTACTTAACAAAATTTTAGACAATGATCTTTATACCATGACCACACTCAGATCTGGACACATTATAAAAATTATGCCAAAAGACATCCAAACATACAAAATCATTAGAGAACATTTCATCGTCAATAATATTTCGCACTACACTTACCAGTTAAAAAGCGAAAAAGCTTACCGAGTTGTTCTACGACGACTACACGCTTCAGAAGATACAACAGCAATAACTAGAGAACTGGAACAATTGGGGCATAAAGTAAGACAAATAGTCAGCATTAGACACAGATCTACCAAAGAACCACTTCCTATATTCTATGTAGACCTGGAGCCACAGCAAAACAACAAAGAAATATTTGATGTCAGATATTTAAACCAAATGAAAATTACAATTGAAGCACCTTATAAAAAAAAGAAATTATGCAATGTAAAAGATGCCAAAGATTTGGCCACACAAAAAATCAATGTTTCAGACCTTTTCGATGCGTCAAATGTGGTAATGAACATCCTACAACACAATGTATAAAAAAACCTGACACTGAGGCTACCTGAGCAAATTGTAATGAAAAACACCCTGCCAGCTATAAGGGATGCAAAATCTACAAGCAATATAAAGAAAGAATACTAAAAGTTGCTCCTAAACCTAAACCAAAACAATCAATAATGAGCCTTGACAATAACAAAATAGATTATTCCAAATCACAATATCAATCCCAACAAACAAATTCAAGCAAAACCTATGCTGAAATTGCAAAAACAGGACAACGAACTCTATCTGCACAAAAAAATAATACTTCAAATGACATGACAAACAACGACTTCAATAACTTCACAAATATTATGGAGACTATGCTAGAAAACCTACAACATACCATGATTACAATAGTGGAAAAAATGATGGACAAAATGTTGGACCGCATGGTCCAGTTAGTCAGCAACCTTATAAAAAAATGATTCAGAACCTCCGAGTAACTACTGCGTTCCAAGTACACACATCAAAAGTGTCTAGGGATCAACATATATTTTTGCAATAACTTTTCTCCTGATTGATATTAATTAAAATTTTCTTTAAGGATTCATCAAATAAAGTGTTTTCGTTTGTCACAGTAACGATAAACCAAGTCACCTTTGCATTAATAAAGAAATTTGCCATTTTCCTAATAAAGGGATTTTTGACATTTGAACCACTAACATTAAAGTTCGAAAAAAAGACTGAAATAACAGTTTTCTTTAAAATTTTATTAGGTAACTTAAACAATTAATAATCCGTGTTTCTACCGCGAACACTAACAACACAAGAACATCGGTTTGGCATACTCAAAATGAGTTCATCCAAATCACGCTGTGGAATGTTCGTTGCAACAACAAAAAAAGGTCTTCTTGCGACTGGATATCCTCCATATTCGGCAGAGCTCTTCTCTGTAGCATATCCCATGCATGCTCAATCGGGTTCAAGTCTGGCGACTGAGCAGGCCAGGGCAGGACATTGATGTTAGCTGCGGCGAGAGTCTGTCTTACAACTCTTGCGGTGTGCGGTCGTGCATTATCATGCATTAACTGAAATAAGGGACCGATTTGCACTTGTAGAGGAACGATGACGTCTGATACAATCGTCTCAGCATAAATTTGAGCGTTGAACCTCAACGCTCAAATTTATCCAAATCAACTCAGTTCTTCCGCCGATCCAAATACCCGCCCATACCATGATGGTTCCACCACTATAAGGATGGACTTCCTGGCAGGATTTTAATCGCTGTTGGCGTCCAGGGGTTCTCCAGTGTCGTATACGTCTTGTATCCGGTCTCATACCAAAACGAGACTCATCAGAAAAGCACACGAAACGCCATTGTTCTTCTGCCCAATTTCTGTGTTCAAGAGCCCATTGATATCGAATCCTACGATTGTACATTGCAAGGCAAGCGGTTTCTGACTGTTTGGTCGCTAATTAAGTTCCCTGAAGAGTGATGAAGCCTCACGGCTAACATCATGGCGGTTATTGTTGGAGCTCTTCGAGTTAAGATTTGAATGTATCGGTCTTGTCTCCGTGTGGTGCAGCGATACCGTCCTCCATGGCGCTCAGCCACGGTACCAGTGCTTCGGTAACGTGTCCAAAGTCGACTGATAACACTCTGACTTGTATTCAGAGCTAAAGCCACAGTACGTTGCCGGGAACCAGCTTCTATCATTCCCACGGCTCTGAGCATTTCTTCCCTGCTGAAATGACGTCGCCGCTCCATAATAACGTTGGTTTTAATCAGTAGTAGGGAAACAGTAGCACTAATAATGTCTTCAATGCGTTGTATGTTTTTATAGGGAAAATATTGACAGCTGATTTTCATCTTTTACTCGAATTTGATTCACAGTTCCTGATTCAAATTATGAAATGCACCAAAAAGGATCCATATAAATTTATAAAATCATAAATTTATTACAAAGCCACATCTCAATCTCAAGAAATCCGCATAAAAATGCTTGATCCCTAGACACTTTTGATGTGTGTAGTTACTCGGAGGTTCTGAATCATTTTTTTTCAACGGCTTGACGGACAGACGTCAAGAACTGGAAACTTTCCTTGAAATGGAGAAGATTGATATGGCGCTAGTCTCAGAAACTAGACTCACATTTAAGTCTCACATCGCTTTTAATAACTATAAAATCTATACAACAAACCATCCCTCCGGAAACAGCCACGGAGGAAGAGCAATTATCATTAAAAACAATATCAAACATTATTCGATGGAAGAATATCGCACAGAGAAAATTCAGGCCACGACCATAGTTGTCCAAGAAAAACACATTGAGACAGTTTTCTCTGCTGTCTACTGTCCCCCGAGGCATACAATCTCAGTTCAAGATTTCAAAGATTACTTCTCTTCTCTTAGTACAAGATTTGTAAGTGCTGGCGACTGGAATGCAAAACACCTGCACTGGGGCTCCAGGTTGACTACTACAAGAGGACGGCAATTACACATAGTAACACAGGACATGAAACTGGATTACTGGTCTGGGGGAGAACCCACTTACTGGCCAACTGATAAAGATAGATTACCTGACTTACTTGACTTTTTCATAACGAAGAACATAGACGGCAACTACATAACAATAGAATCTTGTACTGATCTCACCTCAGATCACACCCCTGTTATCTTGAACGTTAATTCTACAATTCAATTGGTAGAGCCTACTTCAAAAATATATAACACTAAGACTACGAACTGGGAAAAATACAGAGATGTAATTAATTCAGAAATCAATCTTAAATCGAAAATCGACACAATAGAAGTTGTAGAAAACGGGATTGAGAAACTCAACATGCTTATACATAGAGCAGCCAACTTAGCAACCACCAAACGAAAGGGTCAGCCACCAAAAAATAACAACTATTCAAAAGAAATAAAGGAAAATATCAAGAAAAGGCGACAATTGAGAAAGGTGTGGCAAAACACAGGATATCCAAATGATAAAACAGCATTTAATAAATTCTCGGCTGAGCTTAAAAATCTCATCAACAACGAAGAGAACGACAAAATCCAAAACATGCTTTCAAGCCTTGATCCGACAGCTGACACAAACTATTCGCTGTGAAAGGTCACCAAAAACATGAAGCGCCCAAAAACACATATACCTGCAGTCAATGATAATAAAGGAGGATGGGCTAGGTCTGACCAAGAAAAAGCAACAACATTTGCCGAACACTTGAGCAATGTTTTTAATCCGCACCCAGAGAGTTGTCGCGAACATACAGAAGAAGTAATAAATTACTTAGAATCACCAAATCAAATGTGCTCACCACTACAAAGTACTAGCCCTAAGGAAATTTTCCAAGAAATAAAAAAGCTGAAAGAAGGGAAAGCGCCCGGGTATGATTATATAGATGCAACACTTCTAAAGAAATTTCCGTACAAGGCAGTAATGAAACTTGTCCACATATTCAATGCTTGCCTAAGACTTGAACACTTCCCTGGACAGTGGAAGATAGCCCAGATAATAATGATTCCCAAGCCTGGTAAACCTCTAGAACAAACAAACTCATACAGACCCATCAGCCTGCTCCCAGTCATCGGAAAACTGTTTGAACAGATACTACTTAACAGAATGAAAGTACATTTAAACACCATTCTACCACAGCATCAATTCGGATTCCGTGAAAGTCATGGGACAATCGAACAAGTTCACCGTATTGTCGACATTATTGGCAGAAGTCTGGAAAATAAGCTATACTGCTCTGCAGTGTTTTCAAAATTAAAAAGTTACTGCCACACTGTTTCCTTCGGATATTAAAATCATACCTTGATAAGAGAAGCTTCCAAGTAAAATGCAATGATGATATCTCTAAGCTCTACGAAATCAACTCAGGCGTCCCACAAGGTCATTGGGACCTATCCTATACCTCATCTTCACTGCAGATATCCCAACAGATGATCAAACGATTACAGCGACATATGCTGATGACACCGCCTTGCTGTCCACTCATAACGACCCAGTAACTGCATCACAGACTCTGCAAACTCATCTAAACAAAGTGGAATCATGGCTTAAGCTATGGAGGATCAAAGCAAACGAAACCAAATCTGCTCATGTAACCTTTACTCTTAGAAGAAGTACTTGCCCCCCGATAAAGCTAAACAACAAAGAAATACCTCAAACAGATAACGCAAAGTACCTGGGAATGAACCTGGATAGAAGGCTTACTTGGCAGAAGCTCATCTGGGCTAAAAAAAAGCAATTAGATGCAAAACTTCGTAGTCTTCACTGGTTAATCGGACGAAGCTCGCAACTCAATACCACCAGCAAAATCTTGGTATACAAAGCAATTTTAAAACCTATCTGGACTTATGGAATACAGTTATGGGGAACAGCGAGCAAGAGTAACATCGACATACTGGAAAGATTCCAAAGTAAAGTGCTAAGAACAATATTCAGGATACCCCAATGTATTAGCAACAAATACATGTATCTCGACCTAGGTATAAACACTGTTCCTGGAAATAGTCCAGGCAAGCCAAAAATACCAAGAGAAATTAGCAACCCATGCGAACAGACTCGCACATGCCTTAAGTGGAGAGGGTGGACTACATTATAACCGGCTAAAGAGACAAGACATTCCCAGACTCGCCCAAAGATTTGTAAACTGAGCCAAAAGGAGGGTTTGCTGGAAAGTTCAGCAATTGATTGGCCCTCGAGGAAGACAATAAAAATATCCAGGACATGTGGCTCCAACCAAACAAGTGGCTTATTGTTTTCGGACAGATTGCCATAGTGCAGAAAAGACACAAAAAAAAAGAAAGTTTTTTTTTAAACTTACGAAAAAAAAACTTTAGAAAGTTTAGAAAGTTTTTTTTTGTAAACAACATCGCGGGTCTCAAACCATAGGGGCGTATCCACAAAACCCCTACTTTTCAGGAGCGACAAAAAACTTAATAACTTTTTTCGTGGTTAAGCCAGCTTGTTGAGTTTTTGCATGTAGCTATATATTTACACTGTAGTTAATATAGGGTGTTTGATTTTAAATTATTTCCTCTGTAACACTTGTTTTCGGTTGATACATCTATTTGGCATGACGACTAAACGGTAAAACTCCGTAAAAATTCACCCAAAAATACATAGATTTTATGGACGTAAAATCCATCTCATTAAATTATTAATATTTTTACCAGTATTTATTTTTACTTAGTTGATGACCTTAAATATTGCAAATTAGGAATGAGAACCTATCAAAATTAACGTTATTTACGTGTTTTTTAAATTTCTTACGCCTGTATGGCATGCCATTAATATTACGAGGTGGTTGAATTCAGAGTAGAAGTATAAACCAGTTTGGTTGTACAATCTAGAAAAAAACGAAATAATAGTAATTACACAAAGTTTTCTAAGTAAAAACGTATATAGAATGTTTCATGCATGTTTTAACTTCTTTCTTACTGGGGCACGTCATGGTGGTAGATAAATGCCCCTCTTTGAAGAGTGGCTGGAGAAACGTCACGGCGTCCTCACCTTCCGCATGACGCATGTCCTCAAATGGTAAGCTCGGGAGGGACAGGCACCTGATTCGGATGGAAGAAGCGCACGGTTACCATTGTGTGGACCGCTTGGAGGACATAGTGGAGCATACAGTGGAGGTGTGTCTCGCTTGGGCAGAGCTCCGACGTTTCTTTGTGTGGGCGATCGGCACTGGCGATCTCTCGCACCGGACCCTGGTGTAGGCCGTGGTCCACAGCGAGGGGGAATAGGTACCAGACGCTTCTTTATGCGACGTTGTAATGTTGGCAAAGTGGGCGGCCGCAGGCACGAGAGAACGAACCCCAACTTCAAGCCATCATAGAAAAGATAACGAGCAATGGGTAGTTCGCCACCCAGTCGTCCCCGAGCTCGAATTGTCGATGGCGCGAAGTGTTCCACGCGTGCCTGGGAGAGATGTCAGCGAAGCCTATTGGAAATATGCGTTAACTTCCGATTGAAAAACCGTGATTCTGGAATTCAAACGACAACTGACGGAAGTGTCAGACGTTTACTAACTAAAACCCACTCCTGTTCCTTCTTGGTCTACGTTTTAGGGCCTCGAGGTTCACTTACGTAACCCATGACCCCAGTAGGCTTCAACCCTGCTGGGCCCCTACGATTTGATGACATCTCCTTGAGGCGCGCGTGGAACACTACGCGCCGTCGATGACTTGGGCTTGGTCCGGACGGTTACTGGATGACCGGGCGTCGTGCTAACTACCTATTGCTCGCTGTCCGCAAACATACGGTGGCTGGAAATCGGGGTCGGGATCCCGGCAGCTGCGGCGTGAGGGTAATTCCCTCACGCGTGCGGCCGCCTCATTCCCCAGCAATACTGTTTCGCAGGCGGCGATCAACTGTCATTTCGTTTCACTCTGCAATGGTCCATTGGCTGTACCATGGCCCAGCGTGAGTAGTCGCTGCCCAAACGGAGCACACCTTTAATAATAGTCCTCCAGACCGAACTTCGATTACGATGGCCAATCTTAACAGAAATCAGCCAAGTACATAGAAGATATTAAGTGCACAAGTGTGTGCGTAAACGCAGGTGCAGTCTCTGTTCCTTAACTGTTATGGTCGGATGGGACAGCAATCCGATACGACCGGAGAGAGATCAGATGCAGGTCCAACGGCTTTACATGTTTTCCGAGGCATGGAGATATCGCATCACAAACTTCCAAACTCCGGGTAGCTATAGAGTAATTCCTAATGGAAAACCCAATAGCAACTTTTGCTCGACCCGGGAATCGAACCCAGGACCCACGCGCAGTAGTCACCCTTGAGAACACTAGACCGACGGAGCAGTCAAACGTCACACCTTTAACGTAAGCTCCACCGTGTCCTCCGGAAGATCAACACAATGATGACACCTGGACGTTTCTTCCGCATGAATCCGGTGCAGGAACCTCAAAACTTACCATGCCCGGTGAGGGTCTGCGTCATGAGGAAGGTGAGGAGGCAGTGACGACTTTCCAACCACTTCTCAAAAAAGGGACCTACCACCATAAATTATGGCGTGCCTAAAGAATGGAAAGTAGATGGCTGGTTAGTAGTTCATTTTTCTGTCAGTAATATGTTGCTTGGTGCCTTAAAAGACAGTGATACTTATGTCTTACGGTCATGACTTAGATTGGACCTACATTGCGATATCATAATATTTTGTTCTGAATTTACTTAGTTATTCGACTTTCATGCGGGCGAAGCCGTAGGCAAAAGCTAGTCATTGATAAATACAGTATTACTGCTACTGCTTTAGAGCTAAACGCATGATATTGTCTCTACGCTTAATTATTCATACTAAATTCGCCAAAGTTTACCACGCATTAAAGTAACATCTACTCGCTATGGCAGCTCGCCGCAGAATGACTGTGTTGGGTGTTGTTTATGACTATACGTCCGCGTATTGACGAAATCTTGAGACAGCCATACTATAAATATGTAGACGTATGTGCATACGTCTGCAGTAATGACTAAATATCCCCAGGATCGTGTTGATATTGATGGTCGTATGTGCATACGCCTCTATGGTCTGAAACTATTTCCTTGGATCATAACAAAATTTAAATTCGTACGTGCATACGTCTGTATGGCACGTTGAAACAGCTTTAATAACCAATAATATTGCTCTTACGTCTATCATACGGCTGTATGGCATGGGAATAATTGTAGACTGTCTAGGTTACGGCTGATAATATTTTGCAATTTACACAAAAAGTAATTAATATTAAATTATAAGAAAAATTGAGATAATGTATTAGTTATAGTAGAATCTAATGGCATTAAAAACGAAAAATCACTTTTTTGCTTATACGCCCCTATGGTTTGAGACCCGCGACATGTCTTTATTTAGCAGCAAAATGTATCAAGACAACCTTCGCGGCAAACTATGCTACCTCAGCAGCCAAAACTACAATAACATATAAAATTAATTTTCGAATAATAAGAGCTACCGCCAAAAACCCCCTTTTTTGGTTGATTCTCCAGAGAAAATATAGTCTGTCCAGTAGCACTGCGTCTGTTTGTTATGGTTGAGATGGATAGTAAGTAATCATCAGAAATCTGGTTTGGCGTATCCATGAAGTTCTCCTAATAATTGTAGCTGGATTTGCGGAATGTTTAGCTAGCTGAATTGTATTATTTTGTTTTGTTATTTCTTAGGTTACCTTCTCTTTACATGTCTGTGGGTGTTACTTATACGGTGATTACTTTAAAACCTCCTTGTAATATTTCAAAGATTAGAGAGAGTATTTCAGTTGACTGTCAAAAAGTCGGCAAATGTCTGTCACAAAATAGCCGAAACAGCAGGATGGGGTGCAAATAGCAATATAGGCAGTATTCAACATAATAATCCAATCCAGCAAAATGATCCAGTAACTTTTAACTCACACTCAAGCACATGGAGTACTAACAGGATCAAGATACTATTCATGAAACCACGGAGCAAAAAGTTTCGACATTTTCGGAAACTCATAGTACCAGTTCAACACCAAAACACTAGTTCCCATGGTGTATCATTTTGGGATTTCTTATTACAAACAACATTGCGGATCTTTGGAGGACTTATCATAACATATGTGTAGGTATATCCACATATGTATTTACATAGGTAGTGCATTACCATTATTACCAAACGGGAAACTTCATTTACAATCAGGTATAATACATTATAATAATTCTTCTTGCAGCGGTGGTAAATTCACTTCTTGTGTCTTTAATTTCAGAACTTTTTGGATTTGGAAAGGACTCACAGTACTAGAGAGAGTTTCAGAAGACACGCATCCATTTTGACGGTCATTTTTTTGTGTTAGGTAAGAATACTTTATAATATAAAAGCATACCTACTCTTTAATTTTTAGATTCGTTTCGCGGATTACAGTCTTTCGTATGTTTTGGATAGCTGGTAAGTACCTAAAACAAATACCGTTTTTTTTTCAGTCGCGTTTAAAAGTCAACATGAAGAGGAATACGTTACAATTGGGTACCGATTCTTATTTGACTGTTAAATTTAAAATGCGTAGTACTTTGTCGGCAATGTTGCACGTCCTCCTTTGTCAGATTAAGAAAACATCTATGCCTAATATAACTTTCGAATGAAGGTTCGGCATTCGTTTACCTGGTGTAGATACATGCATAGGCATCCTATTTTATGTAGGCCCACCATAATAATTATAGTCGAACTCCCGACGAGCTAGGGCCGGACAATGATTTGCTCCGTTGATCGAAAAAAGAAAATACGTTTATTTTGCACTCAGGCATCCACAATAAAGACAACTTATGTAGAAACATATATTAAAAAATAAAATCAAAAATTTCTTGATCAAATGATCACTGTATTACCGGCTAGTAAGCGATGCTCTGGTCGGAAGCGGATGGAGAAGTTAGAGCGCTTGCCTAGAAGTAACCTATATTATACTCTTGGCTTAAATACTCCCAGGCTGTAGCTATCAGGAAACACACGGAATACCACTCCTTAGCTTTACGCAAAACAATAAACACCTTAAGTATAGTCCATTAATTATAAAAGCCTTTTACAAACTTCGGCAATCAAACAAAGTGCTATGAAATCTAATTTTATTTAAATATTTCTTAGGACATCAACAAATGAATCAAGCAGGTTCAGACGACAAATGTTCGGAGAGAGTTTCAAACGAATATATTCTCTGCAGTTATAATTTTGACGATGTGTCTAGTGATCACAACGAAGTAAGTGAGGATTGCAAGCAAAGGGGCTGGGCGGTGTGTGGGGAACACTCATCTGACGTAGGACTTAATTGTAATAAGGAACGTGTAGGTGGAGTTGCTGAAGTCAATCCAAGTTCAACAAATGGCCAACAAGAACAGACAGCCATTAATAATTCATGCCAACAATCTCTGATACAGAGGGTGTGGGTACACCTACAAACGATTGTTACTGCTCACATGAATAGTTGCCCACGTTGTAATCCAAAACCCTCACGTAGAATTGGTAATTCAGTCAGTCAAAACTCTATACTATCGCTTCTAAGCTCGGCACCTCCAAGTCTTAACAGTAAGCAATCATGTCGTAGTTGTGTGGCATCCTGCCAAGGAGCTAGATCCCCTTGTCTAAACACTAGACCATCATGTTCAAGAGATCCATCTCCCTGTCTCAATGCTAGATCCTTCTGTCCACAAGCATCGTCTACCTTTCAAAGTGGTAGGCCATCCTTATCAAAAGATTTACCTCTATGTCCGAATCGTACAACACCCTCACTCTTAAAAACAAGAAATTCTATTTCTAGTCCACCTGGTCTAAAATTTATAGAAATCGGTAAAAAGGCTGAACCATCTTTCCAATTCGCTAATTGTCCTAAATGTCGTCAATTTAGACTACCGAATGAAAATTCGAAGTGTCCTAACGCTAAACGATCGTGTTCAAATGCTGGATGCCCTAACTCTAAACTTTTAGGCTCAAACGCTGAATGTCCTGACGTTAAACCAACCAATCTTAACTCTGAATGGCCTAATGTCAAACTATGCAGCCGTCACGCTGATACGCCTAAATCATACTGTCCAAACGCTGAATGTTCTCAGACAAAACCATTAAGTCTTAATGCTAAAACATCCTGCTCAATAAATGAAGATCCTAACGCTAAACTATCCAATATTGACACTGAATGGCGTGACACTAAACCACCATACCCAAATGATGAATGGCCTGACACAGAACCATACCGGCCAAATGCTGAAAGGCCTAACACAAAACCATCAAGCCCAAACCTTGAATGTCCTAATGGTAAACCAACATGCCCGAACTCTGAATGTCCTAACGCTAAACTAACATGTCCAAACCCTGAGTGTCCTGACGTTAAACCATTCAGTCTCAAGGCTGAGTGGCTTAAAGCAAATTTATCTGACCCAAATACTGAATATCTTAACGTTACACCAAACGTTGAACCTTCCTGGTCAAACCCTGAATATTCCAACGTGAAACCAGTAAGTCCAAATCCTGAAAGTCCTAACGTTGACCCCTCCTGGCCAAACCCTGAATATACTGCCGTCAAACCAAAGTGCCTAAACCCTGAATGTCCTAACGTGAAACCAGCAAGTCCAAACTCTGAAAGACCTAACATTGACTCTTCCTGCCCAAACCCTGAATATACTGACATTAAACCAAAGTGCCCAAACCCTGAATGTCCTAATGTTAAATCAGCAAGTCCAAATCTTGAAAGCCCTAACGTTGACCCCTCCTGGCCAAACCCTGAATATACTAACGTTAAACCAAAGTGCCCAAATCCTGAATGTCCTCTCATTAAACCCACATGCGCAAACCCTGAGTGTCCTAACGTTAAACCATCCAGTCTCGAAGCTGAATGGCCTAACGCAAATTCATCCGACCCAGATACTGAATATCTTAACTTTAAACCATCCTGCGCCAACGCAGAATCTCCTAACAATAAACCAAGGTACCCATGCGGTGAATGGCCTTACTTTCCACCAGTCTTTCCTAAACCAGAATTGTCGAACACAAAATCAGCCTGCCGAAACGCCAAGTGTCCTAACAATGAACTGTCCAGTCTCAAAGCTGAATGGCCTAACACGAATTCAAACGCTGAATGCTCTAACGCTAAACTATCCAGTCCTAAAGCTGAACCACCTTGTCCAAACGCTGTACCAATTTGTCTAAACTCTAAAACTAAACTATACCACAGTTTTTCTAATGACTCTTTATCAAGTAACTGTAAAGAGGATTTGGTAGAACTAGCGAAAGCTTACCTTCAAAAAATAACGTCTTCTCATAAAATGAGATGTCCACGTTGCTCGAAACAGAGAAATTTTCCTTCTCACATAGAAATATTAACTACTTATCTGCGAAATATGATGGAACAAGCGTGGCGTTACCTCAATTCTGATACTGATACTAAAAAGTGTTGTCATCCACAGTGCGTGCTACCCAACTACTCGAATAAAGCTAAAAAATCGCCTTGTCCCATTAATTCTAAATGTTGTTGCGCTACGTTACAACGAAAATGTCAACAAACTGAGCCATTTGAGTTTATGATCTATTTCCCCAATCGTAGTTGCTCTACTGAGGCTAGCACATGCCCCAAAGCTGTAACTTCCCCTTCCTGCTTTAATCCCGACACTTGCACTAAACCTACCACTTGCCCTAAGAATTTCGCATGTCAAGACTCAATATCGCCAGCGTGTAAATCTGAAGAACAAGGAACTCATGAGCATAAGTCTTGTCACACACCCTGCTGCAAGCGCAACTCACAAGGAGTGCAGCCTTCTTTTAATATTTCTAAAACATCAGTTTGGTCTATGAAGTCTGAAAATAGATCACGTCATGTAAAACCTCCCCAAACGGTTGAAGAGCTTAAAGCCAGTATAACTGGATTAGACAAACATTCTGGAAATTTGCACGGGTGTGAAATTTTGGATTTTCATAGCACTACAAAATACTCTAAACCTTGTGAACAAGAAATAAAAGTTTCAACTGGTAAACTTACTCCTTGCCCGAGTCTTACTATGAACCAAAAAGATCAAAAATATGATTCTCAATCCAAGGACTGTAAACATTCCAAGGATAGTCTCGATGACTGTGAGAAGACTATGAGTCCTTGCGTTGATCCAGAAGAACCAAGTTGCAAGGAAGAGGCAGGAGGGCTCTTAAAAACTGAAGCGCATTTTGAAGATATATTGCACGAAGAGTTTGGTAGTATGCCACAAAACCAGATGCGCGAACTAAAAAATAAAGCCAAATCAATCATTTGTATTGATAGCTTTCAGCCTGACCGCAAAGGTAAAGTATTGTTTTATGTGGGTAGTATTAGTTAAAACTAAATATGACTACCATATAACTACGAATATAAGCGCGATAGATAGACGTAGGTACTATTTATTGTACACCATAAAAATTACAGTAGGAGCTTAAAATTAATAGGGTCAATGGATGGTGTTAGCGCCAAAAGCAAGTATAAATTACTGACATCCGTTGGATGGATTTAACAGAGAAGAAGAATAGATACGCAGATAGTACCTACTGACTACTGATTCTCAAAAACCGATACGCTCAGGTCAGGCAGACAGTCAATTATAGACGAAGAACGTGTTTGGAGTTGTTTGATTGATACGAGTCCAAAACTACGATTTGATAACTAAAGACAACGTGATTAAGTTTTAGATTAAATGTATTCCAAAAATATATACTTAGTACAGATTATTTAATAATGAAAATATATAGAAACTATCTATAAACAGATAATCAGTATTCTAGATGTACCTACTGCTAGGCTAAAAGGGGATTGGGCGGATCACATCAGCCGGATGTACACTGACAGCTGGGCAAGAATCATCACAAAAGGGAAAGGAAAGGGAGGTCGACCTGGGAAGAGGTGGTTGGATTACCTAGATGTTCGAGCTGGCTCGAGAAAAGAATGCCTGGATGAAGTTGGGGGAGACCTTTGCCCAGCACCGGGAAAGTATAGGCTGAATAAAAAAAATGTAGATCTACTCGCTCATATCCACACATGTAAAGGGAAGCGCAGTGCAAAAAATATTGAAAAATAATCTTTTTCTCCTCGCTAGGCTCGTATACGTTATCGCCGCCCCCCCAAGACATTGCCAGTTCGACGGTGTCGTCGTTTGTGGGTATCTCAGGGATGAAGCATCATTTTTTAGGGCGAGAGTTAAATACAATTTTAAACTTGCTTTGAAACCTAGATCAAGCATTCGAACTTTACTGCCCATTAAGATAGCTCACTTTTGTGTTTTTGGAGTTGTATCGTCCTAACTGGGTTCGCAGGTAGTTTAGAGACGAAATAGACCACGGAAGGACTTTGAAGAAGGCTCGTTTAGTTGTAGGTAAATGGACGAAGAGTATGTTGCTTTAGCTTGCAAAGGCCGATTTTTCTGATGTGTTTCCTTTTTTCCCGTTGCATTGTTAATAAGCGAGCATGTCCTATGTCTCCTAAAGTGCTTTGCTAACTGAGGGGAGTAGTGCACTGACTAGATCTAGTTTACAGCCTGTAATGCTTCGGCCTGGCTTCGTTCAGAGCAATACGCATGCGGATGATATAATATGCTTAAAAAAATGTATTATAAACGGATGATCCAATTTCCGTCCTTTAAAATTTCAACCACAATTTCAGGCATTTCAATGTCATTGCGGAAAATTCAGAGGATAGGTGCGCAAAAAGTTTAGCAAAATGGAAAGCAGGCCTATATCCAGCATTGGATGATTCCGGCCTAAAATGTTACAGATAATTTTGATCTCATTTGGCAATAAACATGCATCTAGTGGTGACAGACGGGATGGCAAACGAAGTTGGACCCTACAGGGTTTCTATTAATTTTTTTTTGTACGGTACCCTGAAAATTTGTACTGATCTCTTTTTTTTTGTTGTAGATTGTAACTCTCAGGAAAAAGAAGCATTTGGAAAAGCTCCTCACAATTACCGATACTATTATTGATCATATATGCATCTAAACTTAAATATCAAGAGGTCAAGTAATTAGTAAACTAAAATGAGCATTGAAGAAAAAACTCGTCAAAAAGAGAGCACGCCGATAAGCAGCTCTCTTTGCTCTCGCTCTTGTATCTTGATGCCAGTCTGCGAAAAGCCGGGAGTTATAAAACTGGCTTCTTCAGAGGCAGATTGTTGTTGCCCCAAGCCAATGCCAGAAGACCCAAAATTTTGTTTGTCAACCGGTTGCGCTCATCCAGCAGCAGGTCCCATACCGGCTTCATTATCTCTTGAACTCTGCGAATGCGACGATTTCGCTCCGGCAGCGCCGACCTGTACATCTGAAGAAGAAGGAACTCATGAGCAACCAGGAATGCAGCCTACATACGTAACTTCTGATACTTATATTGAAGGTCTAGCTGACGATGAGTTATCGCATTCACCTGAGGATCCACCCAAAGAAGGTGGCCCTTTGTACATTGATCCACATCTTAAAGATTATACTCCTCAATCGGTTGATGAGCTTAAAGCCAGTGTTACCGGTTTAATAGAAAAACCTAAACCATTGCTTGGGTGTAAATTTATTGAATTTCGTTGCGAGGTGGAAAATGATGCCTGTGCGCCTGAAGAGCAGAACTTGTGTGAAAGATCTCCTCTTAGGCCAGGTCTTAGTTTGACTATGGAGCCTAATGATCATAGATATTGTATAAACCCGCAAGATTGTAAGCATACGAGGCCGCCGCCACCGTGCCCACCGCCAGAGTGTCCGATACCACGGCATTGTCCCACTCCACCGCCGTGTCCTACCCCGCCGCCATGCCTGCCCACACCACGAGCCCCGCCGTGTCCATATGGACACGACTCATATGAGTCCAGCGATACTGACTGCACCGACTGACACGTACAACCCGCCATGCTGCCTGTGAAGCCCTAGTTTGCACACAGACCGCCTTGCCAAGGGCGCTGCATAGAATTTTTCAACTCATGCTGATTGTGAAGCCCTAGTAGTTGACAGTTTGAAAGGATGCTAGTAAAACAGCTACTGGATAACGAAATGACATGTTGAGCAGGTTGTAGCTGCATAAAGACTGAGTGCAAAGGTGTGTATGGGTTTATGTTGTTAGGTACTTAGTTAAGACTGACAGTGCCGCTTGACATGTACGTGGTGCTTTTAAATTTCAATGTTTATTTTCGCTGAATTACGAGAGGTACCTATTTGTCGCGATATGTATGCGGCACTCGGAAGGAATTCATAAAAACAGATATAGTAACTATTATTAAACTGAAAAATTATACCTAGGCACTATTCTTCTTAGATTGGAGAGGAGCTCGTGGCTAGATAATAATAGCCACACAGGTCGATCTTCAAGGTTAAGTAACGCTTGCCAAGGTTGGTCTTTGGATGGGTGACCATCTTAATATATCGAGTTTCCTCCGTGCCTTGGAAAACACATTAAGCCGTAGATCCCGGCTGTCATTTGTAGATCTTTGGCAGTCGTTACGGATAGTCAGAAGCCAGTAAATCTGACTCCAGTCTTGCCATGAAGTACCGTGTTAACCCAGTTAATGAGTTGTGGAGCTCTGGTAGGCAGCCGCTCCTCGTAAAATACTGGTATTCAACTAAATCCGGCTTGACTGGAAGCGGACCCCAATATAGTTGGGAAAAGGCTAGGCAGATGATGACTATTCTTCTTAGACACGCATTGCGTTATATTAAAATAAAATTATATAGTTTGAACAAAACTTGTTGTTTCAGATTGACGGCAAAGATATCCACGGAAAAGACCCACGCAATCACACAATATGTATAATAGTTTTTGCTAAGGGAGATAGCAACCGCATTTTTCTTAGTAAACTCAAAAATTTGGATACATCAAAGACATAAATCAAATTAAACAAAAGACCATAATTTTCCTTTTCTTTATTACTTATCTAGTTTACGCAAAGACTAGCTTATAACTAATTTGTGACTTATTGTACAGAAAACATAAATAAGTTTTAATTAAAACTTAACCTTAAATAGATAGGTTTACAATGTGATGGTTCAAATAAATCAAGGGTCAACCCAAGAAAGTCAGTAAAACAAATATAATATTAGCACCTCACGAGTGTCCTCACCGGCTTGTTCATACTTATATTTCAGTGGCTCTTAACGAGAGTAAAACTACAAATTATAGGCTTTTAAATAGGTGCAACTGTACACAAACTATGAGAAACTTTTGAGGAACTGAAGTCATCTAACAAAAAATCTGTAAACTTTTTGGATGACTAAAATTCCTGCACCGATGTTTCTGATACTCCATTGAAATATTAAGAATCACTGAATGGAAATGGCTAAACCAATAGATATGGGAATTGGCAGATGAGAGTAGGAGCTTACAGCCAAAGGATGGCGTCTAGATAGAGAGGCGGCTTAGAAGTCGAAGTCGTAGGGGCGCTGCGGGCGCCGCTGGGGTAGGGGGATGTTGACTTCCTCGGCGGAGCGGAACACCTGCGGCTGCTGCTGCACGCGCTGCAGCGGCCTTCCCTGCAGCTGGATTGGCGCTGGGCGGCGGGGCTGCTGCTCCTCCTGCACAGAAACATTAGATTGAATTTAAAATAGTTACATCATCTTTGTTATGTTGACTGGTAACTTCATCATCGTTGCCAATAAGCAGAAGCTTCCAGCAGGAATCAATTACTCGAGCTTTTAAATATGAGATTTTGCTGAGTAAATTATATTATAATTTCTCGTGCATTAGCTTGTAATGTCTACTGCTATTTTCCACTGCATCATTTCTTATTTTATTTTTTACTTCTACATTGCTTCCATAATCATCTTTTCTATTATCAATAATGTCAAATATTGAACTTCTTACCTCTTCCTCCTCTTCCTGGTCGTATCTGTCGTCCCTGTAGACCTCGGCGGGGTAATACCTGTCGGAGTACTTGAGGGATACATTGGGCTTCCTCTGGACCTCCTCCTCGTTCACTGGCTTGTACAAGTACTCGTTCACGAAGTGGTACTTTGACGACTTCTGGCAAATGTTCTCGTGTGTTGGCGGCATGCAGATAAGATGGACCTGTAAATAGAAACGCAATGGTTAAACTCCTGTTACTTTAACTAGAGAGACTTTCTTAAAAATATTTTTTTAAGAAAACTTCTGGTTTCATTCCAGTAGCGTGAGGACCCCTAACAGATCCCATATAATAATAAAAATGGGGGCCCCTATTTTATCAGAGCTCAGCTCAGTGCTTAGGGTTTGGGTATTTCCAACCCAAATAGCACCTGGTAATTCGGTAATACGACAGGCCCATAGCCAGAGAGTTTCTCATTAGTAAGAATTTCAGATTTTGAGCAGTCATTTCATGCTTCCAACCGGAGCCCCTGAAACCTAAGAGCCCCTAAGAGGCTGATACAGCGGTAGCTACGCCCCTGTTTCATTCCAAAAACTAGCATTATACACATACCTGGTGGAACGAGAATCCATCAGGGCACACCCAGGAGTGCTTGACATTATCCTGGCAGTAGTGGAACACCTCGCAGTTGAGCTCCTCGTCCGCGTAGTAACCAGTCTGCTTGTTCACACAGTTGAATTTGGACTGCTGGAGCAACTGAGATAGACGGTCAGGTTCCTCCTTCTCTTCCTCTTCTAATTCCTCTTCAACTTCTTGGACTGGCCTCTGCTGAAGTCTCAGAGGACGTTGGTCCGGCTAGAGAGAATATTTTGGTTAGAATTTTTATTTTATAAATAGCTGGTGGCCATGACTTCGTCTGTGTCAGACTCGTAAAAAACACAATGTCACGGACACTACTCGTACTTCAAGAACATTTCAATTTATTTAAATGTATAGATGATGATGATGATGATATACACATACCACATGTATGTGAGTTTACATACTTAGATATGGATTCTTCGTTATTTTCAAGTTCGTAGAGTATTAGCAGTGTCTATCGCTTACCTTCCTGTGTGGAGCTCTCTGCTGCTGCCTGGGCTCTTCAATGAACTGCTGCTGCGGCAGCTGTTGCTGCTGCTGCTGCTGAGGTCTTGGCTGCGGCACATATTGCTCTTCCTGCTGCTGCTGCTCCTGTTGCTGTCTCTGGTAGCCGGCCAGCTCGGCCAGTGAGGGCGTCGGCCTGAATCCGCTGGGCAACGCGTTGTAGGCTGTGGGTGTGTACGCACGTGGCCGAAGGTTGCGGGATTCCTGAAATTTTAAATGTAGTAATTAGTAGTGAAATAGTTTATCATAGAATACAATGAAAAAGTTTTGTCTCATATAGATTTTAACATAATATTATCTAGCTCCTCTCTCAGTACGAGTCAGGATCGAGATAAAAACAAACTGTGGGAAATATAATTGTCACCAAATTCATCAATAATATAATTGATAGTAATTAACCTCTGTAAGGCATTTGAGAAAGTAGTACATGCCATTGTAAAATCAAAATTTTGGTACGATTCGATATTGAACTTGTATTACTTAACGATTCAATTACGAAAACCGGGAATGCTTCAGGGCTCTATGCTGAGCCTTGTATTATTCCAAAAGCAGACAATACACAAAAAAGAATAACTCTGTAAAACATGATTGTCAACACTTTCCCATTTTATTATGACATAAAACAATAGAAGTCACACGTGTGTTCACATTAGTAGCAAATTTTTCCGGCCAATTAAACCGGCGCATAATCAGCTTTTTGTTCAAACTAAAAAACTGTAAGTAAGTATAGCAGTAACAGTAAAATTACATAATTTACGCAATTACCGGTGGATAATTTGTATTATAAACAGTTTCAGTTGTGGACGACGCGTGCAAAATTTCATTGCAGCAATATTATTGGTGGTAGGAAAAAATGCGAGTATACAAGCGTGCAATCGTGCGAGACGACGGTAATGTGTTGTTATCGGGTATTATATCACTGTTACATGTTACCAGATCCGGGAGAGAGGACTTTTACTCTTTAATGAGTTTGTGTTATTAATTTTGTTCGAGGCGTTTGTTCTGTAATTACCGTTCATCGCCCTAGGGGACGTAAGCTGTTAATATTGACGTGAGCTATAATATTTTAGTGTTGTTTGAAAGCAATTAATTCTCATATTGTGTACCTACTTAATTATGATTTTATTTCTTTACTGTCATTTATTGTTAACTTTCGCGCATTCATCGTAAACAAATGTTTTATTCGATTAACAGTAACCGTAACATTTTGATAAGCGTTTAATCTATTCAAATGAGAATTATTAACAAAACACGTTGAATGGATTTCCACAGACGCGTGTTTCTAAATGAATTCAAACGAATAAATTATAATGGGATGTTTGCATTTTTCTCACGCGATTACGCAAAACGAACGGCAAATGAGGAACTATCTGCGTATCATTAAATAGATCATTAGGCAAATATTTGTTTCCGGAACTATGAGATAATGTGGATTACAATGGATCTTTTAAAGGTTCAAAAGACTTTCCCGTTGAAATCGAGCACTCGAACACTATCATAGTGCGAATGACGTTCGGAAAACGCGCAAAAAAGAAGAAAATAAGAAAAAACCGTGAATAGTAGCTTTCGACTTTCACTCTCAATGGCCTTGCTAGCCGGACATTGACTCGGAGTGGCGTTAGAAAAATTGCATCGTGTAACACGGCTGGATTGTAACATTCGATTTCGGTCACGACTCTTGTCAATTTGCCGGGAAAATTAATTCTGCCGAGTTTTTATCTATAGCAAGTTTTGTTTTTATTTCTTTTATAGGCTTTTTGTAAAGTTTTAATTCAATGTGCAACCTGTTCATAACCACCATTATCTAGCAAGCCAAGAAATTGTTATCGATTATAATAGATATTTTAGCCTGTCTGTAATATCAAATTGCGGTTTTTAAATTTCCAAATTTTTAAGCAATGCTTGTTTCCTTATTGTCAGGATTCTTTATTAAGATCTGTCTATCTTCTCGAGTGATATACCTTTTTTATTGAGGGTGGATACTCAATTTTAAAAAAAGGCTCGACTCTCGATAGAAGCGAAAAGGAGAGTTTTACTGAATATATGCCACCCGTATTCTATCCGTAGTTCTTGGCGTTCCAGCACTGCGGTGACTCATGAATAGTGTCCTATTACGATTTAACACAAGTAAAACTGACTCCATTAAAATAATCTCTCATAATCTATATTGACTCGAAATAATTCCTTTCAGCACCTAGATAAAAGTCAGTGATACCTACTATTAAAGCAAAAACGTGCAGCCCAATTTAAGATCGTGAACACCTGGTTCATAGAAAAAAAAATAGAGCTCAAATTGTATAGTGCAATGAACCACAACGAATATATTAATATTATAGGTAATGTTGCAACTGCATAATGTATGGCGATTACCGCTATCCATCATTTTGATGGCTAATGTCCAAGCCATATGAAAGTAATTGAAATCATTTCGCAAAAAGTTAAAAATATCACTGGTATCACAATCTCTGTTAAAGTGTCTATAGAGGTTACACACATCATTCATGGGCCATAAGAATGATTTAGATCTGATTCGGATCTAGATAAAGAAAGTGACAGTAGCAAGGCTGAATCGTGACTAACAAATCCGCAAAGGATTTGTGAATATATTGATCAACAACAGATATATGTAGGTTCAATCAATGTAATTATATGATACACGATATGTTGGCTAGCGATGTAGATATTGATTATATTGGATTGGTTTTTTTATTGCATGAGGTTTTGTCTGTATAGGATCCAATTGGGAAAGTAAAAGTTGATAACGAAACAATTATTATGAAAAGAATAACACGTGTCTGCGAGGTGAATAGACAACGGGTTGAAGATTGTCTTGTTTCCCGATAGCTGAAAGCCGGGTGGTTTTCAACGCTAGAGTGATTATGTAACCTATCATTCGACCGTTTAGATACTGGTGCACGATCTTCGCCACATCATCGCTTACCATCGCGGTTACAGTGGTCAGACATGATATGAACAAATTATTCTATAAAACTATAATAAGATAGTGTAGTTTCTCTTTGAACGCGATCCTCACCTCTTGATCTAGAGCTAGTTCATCACTATCATCAACTCCTGCATCAGGTATGCTCTCATCGTCTTCTGCTGCAAACGCCACGCCAAGCAGAAGTAACGTTAACAAATATCTCCACCTAGAACAAAGAACAAAATGGTTAAAACTCTAAATTTCCAAACAATCATTATTCATCTCAAAGTCATTAATTACTAAACATTGTCCTCCTTTAACGATCGCTTAAATGACTAATCCTGTATTTCCTGCATCTATGCGATGCTGATGCAAATATGTAGCCTTCATATATCCTCCTACAATCAACAATATATCGACTATGTCGCACCTGTAACAATCTTGTTTAGTTAAATTATTCAAATGGAAAGGATTATCGAGGATCTAAGAGAGAGAGCTTCAGGAAGTGGTACCGTTGTATTTATATAGCAAGTGAATGTAAGCTCCATTTGCCTCTATTTGCCTTCAACAATTTACGTTAGTTTCTTTTATTTGCAAGTTTAATCGAGTGTTTGTGATTCAATTACAGTTTGTAGATCGTTACTTCCCGTATCCATCGCACAATTAGTTACAGCGAACATGCCGCCTGTCGGAAGGCAGAATTGAATTAAATTTCACTTTCGTTCAGCATTAACTTTATAAATCTCTGTAAATATCAAGTGTAAAGCATGTACAGTGAGATGGAGTTACGTAATGGTGGCAATTTCTCCAAAATGGACGCTGCACTGCGCAGACACAGGGCCGTTGTGTAATGTGCGCTGATTTAATTCGATGACAGCGGAACTGGTTCGCACGAGACGTTAAATGATAAAGCAGGTGTGAGATCAGGCCACAGTTGCGTATTCGCTCCAATTCGCCGAAGATTTCTCTGAGTCAACTGACAAGATAATAGCCAATAGGAACGCAATTACGGCTGTCGGAATTTGGTCCTAAATGGTTCGCATTTTTATGAAATTCCTGCTAAGGTCTAACATATTGTAGCTTGTAAATTTATGTGTGAACTTGGCTTCGAACATACGATAAGTGTTTGTAGCATGTGTGACATTTCCTGCGATTAGAAGAAAAAATCGGATGTTGTAACTTTCTACAGCACACACTTGCAATTCATTTATGCATAAAGTTTTATATGCGTCAGGGTCCTCGACCTATCTGCACCTACACTCACAATTAATCTAATACTGCGTTTCTCACACTCACATTCGACATTCATGATTCAAAAACATCTACGCAAAAATGGTCACCAATCAAATTGAAGCCTTGTCCCTTTTAGGTTAACTATTCCGATCATATTCTTCTTGCATAAGCTGCCAAAACGAGAGATTCTAAAGGCTATAACCGGAAAAAGAATCGTTGTAGGCCATACATGGAGCATTATAAGTCCGAACCTTTAGTAGGTCGTCAGATATGTCTTAAACTGTTGCATTACATTGGCGTAACTTTTGGGTGTGGTCCTTCGGCATTTACTCATGTAATTAATATGATGAAAGCTGTTCAGTGCTAAAATTTATTCTTTTTGGTGTCAAGACACATGGTAGGATATTAAGTTGCATAATGAGTGGTATATTTTGTCACATGCGTTAAAAAATTGCGTGATTTCTTTAATTGATGTATTGACAAATTTTATACCAGTTTCCACGACAAATATGTTTATTCTACCTCCGAATATGTAGCGTAAGTGAGAGGCTCAGAATTTGCAAGGTTAGAAGGAAAATTGCCAATTCTGCATCACCAGTATGCATTCTGATATCTAGGTATTGATAGATTTCAATCCTCTTGTCTTCTTCGTTGTCTCCTGAACTTTTACTGGCGTTCAAAAGTACCACGTTTGTTTACCCCTATAAAGTCTTCTACAGTTTACCTACATTACATTTTTAGCATTCAAACAAGACACCTATCGATAACGGAAATCGTTAATCGACTTCAGTCAGCGGTGAATGCAGGCAGTGGGATCAATGTTCTAAGATATTCTGCTCTGCCGGTAGTCACTCGTAACCATGTGTAAAACTATCTAAATAAGGACTCGTAAATAAATCAGTGATCCATATCGGAAAACGTGAGTTTTAATGTGTCAGTTTATATTATGAAATGTACAGAATATTTCTAGGGCTGGACTAGTTTTGCAATTTTTTTTATTTTAATTATATAAGCTGGTCCTTAACTGCGATCCCACTTGATGGTGAGCAGTGTTGCAATTGTTGATGGTGAGGCGTATTAGTTTATTAAGAGCCTATTCACTTTAACAAAACAATCGCAAACAAAAACACTAATCAATCAAGTTTTCGTAATTTTAGCTAAGAGCATCGATCATAAGCATAAACCTACTTCCACATATTGGAATGATCCAACGACAAACAATAGTAATAAAGTTTCATTGTTAATTAGCACCAACTAACATATTTCATAAAAATAACAAATTAACATTTCAGTAACCCAATAAATGTCGACAATAAGGAAGAAATTAAATAAAACTAACAGCTGAACTGAACTTTCATATTTAAACGCAAGAACTTGACCTTTTGTTTATGACAGAATCATGTAACTAATGTTTTGTTTTATTTTACTCAAACATGGTTTTTTTGCGGCTACACTTCGTAACTTTGTGGTTATTTCTGATCGGATCATTTCCGGGTTTAAAAATATCTGGATATCCGTGTTATTATTTAGTACCAGCCGGTGATGTGGGAGATCCCTGATGGGTCAACGTTACCTGTGCTAAAAACCATGCATGATCTAATCTAATCATGATCTAATCAAATGCATGATCTATAACCGACTCCTTGTTAATGAATACCTTTGGATGGGATCCCCTTGATATGGCTCTTTGGATCCTTTATCCAAATTTTTGATGATTTATATATATATTTTTATGATTCTTGAAATACGTAGGGTAAATGATCAGAGAATATAGAAATATAACATCTTCATAAATTACTTTCATCATAACGCTCTGTTAATTAAAATTAGACGGTAACGAATTCCTATTTGCGTCCACGTTTCGTATTCAGCCGTCTTTCCAAATATTTCAGAAATATATCAACTGAAATTAACAGTTTCCTCAGTCTAGCTTTTAATTTTGCTATTACTAAGTGAATTGCAAATGTTTTTTTACCAATTAGTATCTAAATTGCGTAGGAGCATTTGATGAAATTTGCAACCTTGCTAAATTGTCTGTTGTTCAAGAAAATATGCGACTTTGTTGAAAAATTGCCTAGCGTGTTGCCATTGTGACTTGACAAGAGGGTTAGGAAATCATCAATATATTTTATTAGCTATTAAATGAAACGAATGTCTGTCTGTATGTCAAGGGACGATGCGTGTCCGTTTGTGTAATATCTAAATGTCACGCGTGGCTTGGGGACTTGGTCATACTTTCAATATTCACAGTCATATCCGTATGTTTAATAGGTTAAAGGATAAAGATCTCAGAACAGAAAACGCAACTTTGTAGATCCATAACTATTATGCGAATACAAGACGTAACAATCAAATCAAGACTGGCTGTAAAATCACATAACCTGTCATCGAATCAATCGGTCTTATAGACCGTGAAATACCTTAAAACTGTTACCAAACCAAGTAGACCAGAAAAATGCGTAGTATGTTATCAAACGCGAACTATAACTGCTTTCTCTAGTAAAATCACCGAATCGTGAAATGGAAGCTTGCGCATTGGCAGCGGGTCCCAATTGAGACCAGAGTCGCAAGAGGTGTTGATCGAACAATAGTCATGCCTGTGATCTCGTCCGTGACGGGATTTAGCTAATGCTACTGGGAATGTACTGCAATAGGTTGGGTAGTTATATCTGAGGAATTTATATTTTCGTAAAATACCAAATGAAAGTGTCGGAGAATTTCTCTGTAAAGATATCTTATGAAGCCACATATTTTTTATTGTAGTGGAAAATAGTCAAATAGCCCATCCCACTCTGGGCAAACTCTTTTCAGTTGGTTTATGCCTTATTTATGTTTCTTCTATCTTTCTCTTTTCTCTTCATTGTTGGTTTTTTTCTCTTGGTTCGATACTATTCTTAGCTCGTCACACTTCATCTTACTTTTTTTTATTTGCAATATAAACTCCTAATTTTTTCATTAGCTACGTGGCTATTGTAGATCCTTTCAGGTGACCTATTGTAACCAGCTAGATTAAGAGCAAACTCGTGTAGGTAGTAACAACCTACTCTATCACTGGTATCCGTCCATCCAAGGTCAGCCTAGCTTTGCTAAGCTTTCCTAATGCGCTTGCTCACGCTTGACTTGCATTGTTTTCAAATATGCTCAGGGCTGCCAGTTTTTACATCCGTAAACTTGGGTTAAAAATAAAATATATTATTATGTTAGTTAGTGATTTTCTGTAAAATGCTTAATCAAGCTCGAATAGCATTTCGATTGTATAGATTTTTGCAGCATAACGTAAATAAATGAGTTTTATTTGTTCGATTGACCTGCCATTCAATATAACGACTAATTTAATTTCTTTATTTCTTTTTTGCCATTTCAACTTTTTACCTACCGCATGTGACGCGTTTTTTATGTCGGTGTCATTTCCGTATTACTTGGTATCTTGCCATTAGATTGTTTTCAATTTTAAAAATGTTGTTTAAGTATTACGTTATGATTTTATAATTCTTCGTTCGCTGATGATTTCTAACTATGTTTTCAAGTCAGTGCCTTGACTGAGAAGCGATTAGACCTGAGTGACGAGTGTTGCTGTGCTGTTCCACTAATCTCCATTAATTGGAAAGGGATCAAAAGAAGTAGACCATCTAGATTTTCATTCTTCTGGCTAACTAAGGCTCACATCCATCACCATCTTCCTGTCCTTGTCTCGTTTTATTTAAGATCGGCGCAACCCGTTCTCTTCCATTCTGACGGGACCGACTCGACACGATCTCACTAAATCCATTTTCTTTCATAAGGTTGATATCAAATCGAATTATCATCACAGACGAAAGACTTCCACTGCTGGACATGAGCCTCCCCCAAGCGTCGCCACAACGACCGATCCTATGCGTATCAATTCGAATAATTTAATTCATGATTCCCGGCCGGTCCTATGAGACCGCGCTGTTATTGTTTTACTATTGTGTCTCGTTTCGCGGGTATTGATAGGTTAATACCAAAGATTCTCTAGTATCAACCCTGTGATCGTTTCAGAAGGCTGCGCGGGCGCGTATCGTGCGGCGTCAGTTTCATTGTCAAGTATAACGCAACGCGCCGCAGTTCCGTTTCGTCACTTTTAATTACGTGTCGTGACGACAAACACTTCGATCGATTGGATTCCGTAAATTTTGCAAATATTTTGAGCGTTATGCAAATAAGCAATTTACTGTATCTGGAGCATTTTTAAATGGATTGATCACGATTGAGTCATTCAGATTGTTTTGTCAATCGCCATAGCTGATTATGGCATGAAATCATAACTTTAGGTTGTTTTTACGCCAATAATAATTATATGATCAATTCATCGTCGCTTGTAATTTATAATAATACAATAAAGAATTAAGAAGATGATAATTTTTGGCTCGATTTTTACCACTATCTCACCCGATGGTAAGCGATTATGTGGCCGACGATGGAGCACGCTTGCCTAGAAGTAACCTATTCACAATTCACTTATAGACAGTAAGACAGAAGCGTACAATCTTGCTGAGTTCTTAGTTAGATAATATTTGTTTTCTTGTGTAAATTATTTGTTTGTTTATAAGATTAATCTTATACTCAGACGTCTACGTCGTAAATCACGTTTTTCTCATTTCCGGTGTTATAAGATTGTATCTTTGAGAGATGCGACACCTTTATTATACGTAAACTTTTGTATAGAATATTATTATAGCGTAGAAAGGTTATAAGTTCAATGACCGACAAACAACACTGCGTAGTAAAATTTATCTCAGCAAATGATACGTACGGAATATGGAATTAAAAATTATGCCGTTTGTCTGGTTTCATAACACAAATTGGCAGCTTTTAATATCTTGCGGAAATAAGTGTTACAAAGTTACAACACAAAGAAGTGGTGGGTTTCGTTCGTTTCTTGTTTTAAGGCGTGTGTACACTTGTGCAACCAAACTTGTCAGACTCGTCAGCGTGATGCGAAATGTGATGGCTTGGTAATATGGGTGCGTTTGGTGACATAAACTAGTGTTACTACAGTAATATAATGTCAACAACAATAAACTAAAGGATTATCAATAATTTGTTTCATTAAACTTTGTGTACAGTATTAATACAAGCGGACATACGGACTCTATGCAACAAGGCATTCTGTACCAGTCACCCTTTACGTTAAAAAAAATATCTCATCTGCCTAGCCTTTTCCCAACTATATTGGGGTCGGTTTCCAGTCAAGCCGGATTTAGCTGAATACCAGTATTTTACGAGGAGCGGCTGCCTACCAGACCTCCACAACCCATTAACTGAGGTAACACGGTACTTCATGGCAAGACTGGAGTCAGATTTACTGGCTTCTGACTATCCGTAACGACTGCCAAAGATCTACAAACGAAAAAAATGACATGTTAGATATTTATTAATTTATAGAATATTAAAATTTAAATATTATGTTCTATAGATGGCTTATCGAAGAAATATTGCTACTGCAAGATGGCTATATCTTGCAATGGGCATGAAACTGGATGAACTTTAATAATTACGTAAGTTTAAATACTGCAGAGATTCAGAATTAATTAAGGTTCTCTGACTTTATCAAGTACACAACAGAGGAATAAATTGCTAACAGCTACACCATTAACTACCGAGCATACCAATATCTTACTACGATCCCTGCTACGATCTATGAGTTACAAAATCACTAATTACTTGTGTAGGAACCAACAGGAGTACCTATTTGATTAGTTTGTTGAATAAATGGTAATATTGGCTGATTAGTTTAACACCATTGCTAGGTATCTAGGGACTTTTAACTAAGAAGCTGTAGAAACGACTTAGGGATTCTCTATTAAAGGGCTCTGTGTCCTATTTTCCTATGTCTGGTGACGTATATTCTGGGCCAGACCTTCCGGTAACAGTCAAATTGGATCGCCTTCGTCTGTTGCGATGTAGCTTTTATGGATTGGTAAATATGTATAAATTGAACAGCGATAAGAGTTTAGAATTACAATATACTTCTATGTGGTAGCAATATTCTTGGACCCACTTTTTTGTGAGAAATCATCAAATAACTTCTCCAATTCTGGGGCCTTTACTAATTAAAACCCGCCCGTTTTCCATTTAGTGTTCCAGAGCCAGAGCTATCTTTTCCAAAATCACTTCAGCTTCTTGAACCCATTACCCTATTTTTTGCACCTCATTTGTTATTGTAGTAAGGCTACGCTTTTTATACCATTCATCTTCTTCATGAATTTCCCTTTGACCACAAAATAAGACCAGTCACTCCCCATGATTACGTTGTTCAAACACAAGTGCGATCACATCGCATGTTGATATGTCATTCTTACGGATTTCACTTTCGATGACGTAATCACCTCCTTGGTTAACACTTATTGACTGTTAGCTAAAAGAAATGGCAGCTGTACTAGGAAACACGGCTGAAGACTGCGTGAGGCGTGCGTGATCGGAATCAGAGTAGGGCACGTCGAAGGGAGGCCTATAAATCATATTGGATAGGTTTTTTTCTATGATATAACTGTAGAGAATGAGGAAAATGAACATAGACTGTAGTGTGCTAGGCCAATTCTTAACATTTTAAAAGAAAGATCCCTATCGTTCCTGACTGTCAGTATGACCGGTCTAAACAAAAAAACTGAACGGATTGATGGATTTATTCATTTAAATGTATAAAACATGTATGTTATAGTAGAGAAAACCCGAGAATTTCAAATTATTTTTCAAATCCCAATAAGTCACCCTGCTGGAATAGTAAAATAGTATCTATATAATATCTATTCGGTGCATTTAAGCGGTGTGGCATCAATTACAAGAATATTCATGAGTCAATAAATCCTACCATATTGATATTGGCACGCTACATTTACAAATCAAACAAGTGTTTGACATGTGCAGTACCTATAATTGCAAAATTTTTATATTGTAACGTCGTAGTATATTCTATCATGATTTCTGTTATACACAGAACATCAAAAATATAAATATCTATCAGCATAGATTCACGTAATTTAAATACTTTATAACTATTATATTTTATTAAACTGAAGAATTTAGATATGGGCTACCCATGTGCCAAATTAAATTGTTATTTGAGCATAAAAGAGTAAAAAACATGTTACACACAGAGATACATATTTACGAACGTTCACCTTTATCATATAAAGCGTGATTGTATGTAAAAATGTAAAAACTAATTGTCATTAGCTCAGCCATTTATGTGTTCCGGTAGTTAGAACAAAAACTTATTACTTAGCTCTGTATAATAATTCGCAGTTGAACGCGAAATAATCTTGTAATTTTGCATTCGGAAGTGAACTGTTACGTAAAGACTCACGCGTTTGTGTAGAACATAAGTACTTAACTTGATCTAGATCTCTAGATTATTACAAGTAGGTGAGTAGTTACTTATTATTCGAAACTAGAGCATCTTGTAACGGAATTTCTAGAGTAGTTACTAGTGCCCCGTCCAGGCTTTTTATTTTATTTTTAATAAATTATTAACATTGATCGCAGTCAAGGACTAGTGCTTGACTGTTTTAATTAAGTAATAGTTTTATAAGAAGCTACTTTATTTTGACCCTTAAACATAACTTGACTTTATTTTGTCCCATATCTTGCGCGGAAACGGGACCTCTTATACCTTAAATAAATACACAGTTACTTTATTACCTAGTAGGTATATTAATACGAGTATGACTCGCTAGACCGAATTTGTAAGTTCTAAACACCAAGTCACAACTAGGTTGCTACGGAGTTAAAACTTTATAATCAATCCGCACTGGGCTCGTATGGTGGATTACGTACGGCCCATTCCCTCTCCTAGAGTGGAGGCCTTAGTATCTTGATATAATATAAATATAAAAAATATATGAGTATATAAACTAGCACAGAACTACACAATAAATCAATAATTTAATAAAGACCAGTCTATAAAACTAATTAAGTAAAGAATCAGCGCTCCTAAAAAGGCGTGAAGCAATTAACTTCTTCACATCATTTACCCATTCAGCCCAAATGATGCAATTTGAACACAGATGCAAATCTAATCACCGCGGGGTCAATTAATCACATTTATCTCGACACCGAAACTACGACAGTCGCATGCGAATACGACTTACTTGTAGACTCATGCGCAGCTTAAGCTGAGTACTCACTAGCGGACTGGAACTGGACATGGTCTTTTAAAATTAATTGATGAAAACATCATAAATATAGAGTCTTTTTCCTGCAGTGGACAGGTTTGGTGAAACGAAGCGGCTGGTATCTTAAGTCGTATGGTATAGGTACCATACGACTTATTGCCTCTATATGTTAGGACATACAGAGACAATACGTCTTACGCAGTTACGCTTCGATCTGCCAACATTTTTAGTTTTTGATATAATAGATCAAGTCATAGGTTCTACAGAAACGCTTCAATTACAGAATCAAAATGTATTGGCCACTCTGAAGCTAAACTTTGCTTTACAAACTATCGCGCATACTCGAAAAGATCGCCATATTATTCTTAAAAAGAATGCGCAAGCAATTGTTCGAAGTTCTCAGCGATCAAGATAATTCGGACGTACTATAAATCTGTGTATCGCGTTTAAAGTTCGAGTGATCGCGCAAACAAACCACACCCATATGGGTACATTACGCGGACCTGTGGACATATTTATTTAGGTTACAGTAAAGGTTTTAGCAGAAAACACGATGGCAGAAAAGCGTTACGCGATAGTACGACAAGGATGTGACAGTCACTGTAGAACTGTCACGTCATACAGGTGCCGCTAATGAGTACACAGCTTTAAGAACAGTGCGCAAGCTCACGACATGTATGATCCATTTACCGTGCGTTGTATGCGCGGGCGCACCCATGAGTGTGAACTGTGCACGTGTAGGGCATTAAGGTTGCCCCTGTTTTTGGTCATTATGTAAGTATTGTAACTGTTGCTAGCTGTTTCCAGGTAAGGTTTGTCTTATTACGTGATATTTACTCGCAGTGGCTGATATGTGAGGTAGTGGTGTAGGTCGGTTGTTACAAAGGGTGAAAGAGAAAATGAGATAATTAAATTGATGAGGCTAGGCCATAGAAATCTCCATTCTGATATCTATGGGCCCATATCTCGATAATATAGACCCTCTCCGAAGATTTTTTTTCTAAAGTCAAACGGTCACACCACTACTCACATATCTAATGGTAGCAAACTAAGAATATACATATATGCTAATTTTAGAGCTAATATAGGTAAATATTCTTAGTTTTATTCCTATTCTCGTAGGAAATTATCAACAGCCATCTTCCAGTCTGGGTGGAGTGAGAGTGTCCAACTTTTACTGACTAAAGCCCGACCAAGAGGATTCTATCGAATATTCCTGCATCTCTGATAAGTATTAGCCCTGGTGCCCTCGTCTCTGCCAACCATAACCTAAGTTAACATTTACGATGTTGACGTAGGTAATGTAGGTAGTATTAGCATAATTACCTACCTCGTACTGCACGTGTTTCTAACTTCATGTTTAAGTGGCCAATAACTTTATGCGTGCCTTGTAAATAAGTACTCGTATTGTAACAATTTAGACATGTTGTTGTAGATAGAGTAATTCTTGGGTAGAGTCCACTAGGTACCTAACTAATTGTTTATATTGGTTGTAGTGAAAGTGGCAACAGAAAATGAAAAGTCTAAAAAAAATATCGGAGGATAACCCTCTTAATTCTTTAATGTACACGCAACTTTTGCCAAACGATAAAAATAGGACAGCTGATTTATACAGGCGAGTTTTTGACTCACAGTTTGGATCCTTAAATTACAAATCCAAACATATCTACGAGATTCAGGGCTTAAGATAGAGGAAAACATTCCAATTTGAATCAACAATTATTTATCCTCACAACCCACAATGATTCATTTAGACTCCTAGAGAGATTTGTGTCTCAAATTTTTCAAAACTTTCGTCATCATCCAAAACTACCAAGTTCTTTTAATGTAAGCCAGGAATGCAGCCTTTTCTCCACATTGATCTGCAGTGGCCCCAGGTTACGTAACGCCAGGCTGGCGCAGGAAAACTCGCTGCCATCATATTAGCATTTCACTGCCCTCGATAGCGTGGATACGATTTATAGAATTACTCAACATCCATCTGTAATATGCGTGCCTTTTAATAATCACACGGTATATGCTTTTGCAAAAGATACTACAAGATGTATATATCTGATGACAGAGCTGCTGAATTGATCGAAAGAGTCACCCCGATCCTGGAATGCAAAGTGCTATTGTAGGAATACCGGGTAGATTTTACTAAGTAAAAGTTTAACACTCTCTCAAGCCTAGGGAATCTAGAGCAGAAGAAGCTATTTGATGATATTTCACCTAAAAAAGGTAAAAATGTTGACGCAAATGTTACAAGAGAAGAAAATGTTGTTGATTACAAAGCTTGGAACTTGCTTTCATAATATTGCATCAAAGTATTCAATATTTTTTCCATTAAAAGTACGATTGACAGTAGTGTAATTATTTTTCCAGATCGACAAGCAGCAGAAGTTAGATTCCGAAATAGTAGAAAGCTACTAAAGCAACACTTTCAAGAGCTTACTTTACTAATGCTGAATCATGAACCTAACATACTAGATGACTTAGGTGATTGGTGAAATTAACGATGACTGTATAAAATTTTTGAGAAGCTTAGAAGTTAAAGTGAATTGAAAAACCAACCACAAGCAACGTTGTTTGAGAAAGATTTAAGTATCTAATCTATTGGGTAGACAGATGATCAAGCAAGTCAAGTACATCAAGGTAGCCTCAGACGAGACAGTGACAATATATCCGTAACAGCACATAACGCAACACTTGCATCACGATCAATTAATCGGCATTACTGGAATGGCCACAATCGTGTGATTAGCGTTACGAGCGTTACGACAGACGACACAGATGAGGATCTAGTTGAACCTGTTCGAGACATGTGTCTCATGTGTGTCAGTGTCGTCACGACAACGCTGATGTCCACTGCCAGGGTTAACACGCTTACTGTGAAATATATTCATACATAGATGAAAGAACATCTTTCTAAATTTTAGTAAGAAACAGCTTTGAAATGAAAAGTACCGAAAATGAGAAGAGGAATACAAGGCCTAAAATAAACATAACATAATTCATGATATTCTACATATTTGAACTAAGAATTCCTCTCCTGTAGAGGAGGCCTTAGTCCGATAATGCTAATCTCTAAGAATCATCAAGTTTATTACAGCTTGTAACTTTCTGAGAGCCGAGATACAAATTACATACATCTGTCAGACAGCAGAGGATTATAACATTGTATAACGAATGTTTTCTCCTACCTAAAATTTTTGCTTCTGAAGCAAAGTGTTAAGCCCAGTCTTGGTAAGCCAATGACTTAGCTATTCGATGTAAGCCAAAGTCAAAAGCACAACCCTACAAATTACAATTTGACAAACGTAGACCTGGTTTTGAACAGCACGTGCGCATTGTGACACCGGCCATGAATTGATCGAGCTATTTATTAATTTAACTCACACACGATTTGCCTTTGTAAGATCCAGCGCGTGTACTGCAGCTATTTGTCAAAATATCAATGAATTGATTGTGGCTTTTGAATTGGCTGCTGCATGTAGCTAAAGCATGAATAAGTTACGCCATCATAACAATCCATAAGCTATTAGAGATTTATATCTAGAGCATTTTCTTTAGGTATTCACTTTTATAATAAAGGATTTGATGAAGAAGTTGGCATATATATTGATGTTGTATCAAAAAAGTAACTAAATTAACTAACTAAAATAACCTGAAGGATAGGCGAAGTTCGAATGCTACTAGGGATTTTGAAGTCAGCGAATAGGTCATCGTTTACTATCAGAAGAGTGGTCAAACGCAAGCCAATAAAAATAAAAAAGTACCACCGAAAATCTTGATTAGATTAATAAGAAACTTCAAGACAACTCATTTAAATGTTTTCTCATTATAATTAGGTACATCAGATCGCGTGTCGCCGCTCCCTGCATCCGTTTCCTCGACTCTCGAGGTTTTTTTTCATATTTTCGGAACCAAACGCTTTCCTGTCTATTCACTTCGAAGTTTCTCATCCTATTTCCGTCTCGTTGCGTGAAGATTTCCATCCCATTATCTTTTAATTGAAGGTTAATTTAGAGTAGGCAAATCGGAATAGAACTCTATAACAAGTATCGACATGTATATCCGATCAACTTCTCAATAGAAATCGAGATGTTTATAGGTAAAACTTCGGAAAAGGCTGATTATGCATCCATTATCCATATTTATGTTCAATAAACTTCATTATTTCATTAGTAAATGTTGTGCCTATCCTTGAAGTCTGTTTAGTCCCTGAGTCATCGCCTAGCTCAGGTTTCACGACCTTAGCTAAATGCCAGCAAAAACTTAGACAGCGCGCATTTGTTATTATTACTGTAATAACATAATTAGTTATACCCATTACGGATATCGGATTTATTATTACTTTTTAAATGATTGTATATGCCACGCAAGCACGCTCACGCTAGGAAGTTAATATAATTACTAATTTCTACGACACTATCGCTATGTACACTATTTATTATAAAAATGAAAGCGATGCGTAGTTTGAAAGCGTCAATTGGTATCTGAGGTAAGCCTTTGAAACAATCGCAAAAGACATATAATTGAAAATTATGGATTTTAACATATAAGCAACGTAAAATCACGATAGTTATATATTATTACTATTATAAATTATTTATCAAGAATCGTATTATACCGAAATATCATCCACAAGTGTAAAATACTAAGATCATCACAGTCATACCTCAAGGCACATTAATGAGCCCACTCAGAATAATCATAACGCTACCGCTAACAACAATTTCGTGAACATTTACATCTTTTGAGCACGAGTGCGCAAATAAAACAAAGAAAATTACTTAATTTAACAGTTGACACAGAAACTTTCTTCCTAATCACCCACCGTAACTGCCAACAAGGCTTAACATTGTTAAAGTTACGTGTAAGTATAAACATATTACGTATATTATATCAGTAATAGCGATGTATTTTCCGCATATAACCAACATAGCACGATGTTCATAGGCCGTATAAACTGTAGCCGCGTCACAGTCGCCGGTGGAGCAGTAATACAATGTTATGCAACAAGCGGTCTGTGTGAAAATGAAAACCGTCGGGATTTACAACATTGAGAGTAGCTCGACCAGTCTAGATGACGGAGATTAAAATTAACGCGCCTCGCTAGCCGGCTTTGGATAAATAGTTCCGTAAAGGAAAGATGTTATTGGAGATTTACGGGAGAACGCCGAACGGTTGTGGTTAACGATATAACCGGAGAAAATCGAAGTGTTATTTACAAAGAATTGGTGGTATTGGTGATTAACACCTATTAATTAGAATCATCACCTATTAATAGATTAAACATATAAGAAATTTTGAAGATCTAACAAAACGGAAGCCTTTAGATAAAATAATTAGATCTCTCTGTTCACAATCTTGTTGTCTAGATGTCGATAGCGCAAATAATAAAGTATAAACGGTAGTGGTACATCCGGTAGGTATTTTCAGCTTGTTGGTACAAAACTTATTTACCTTAGCAAATGCTATTCAATTAGCTACAAATGGTCCATGTTCGATCGATTTCATCACGGTGACGATAAGAGCAACATCTCGAATCAAGATGTTGAGTAACATCATTTAATCGTTTACCTTTAAAGGAACTATAGTACGCATACTATCCTCACGATTACTTTTTGTTAATAAATCAAGCATTTAAGAGTGACAAAAAAACCGTGGAATTGGTCAATAAAATTTGCCATGAAGGAGGCATGTCTAATCTGAGTCATCTGGACAACTTACTGAGATACGCTTCTTAGCAATACTGATTCATTGGTTTTGCTTATTATTGACTTGGAACAAATCCCAAGGGCTTTGGTAGGATTTTTTTTTATAAATTCCATGTTAAAATTCGACTTGCTTTTACACTGTATCTACGACAACGACGCGAAAACGAACACCGTGGATCTAGTTCTCTAGATTCTGATTACAATTTTATAGTTTAAATTTAAAATAGTTCAGATAAAAAAATAGGAAAAGTCAGACGAAAAATTCCTCCACTGACTGGGGGGTCCAGATCATGTACTGGATTCATGGTATTCGTTAGTGCGTCGATGTCTGACACACGGTGTTTAAACGAATTTATGGGTAAAAGTATCTTCATCAAGTTGTCTTCGAAGTCTTACTAAAAACGCTTCAGCAGCTAATTCGCAAGTGGTTGCAACAAAGTGCTTGCAAATTGTTTTATTCCGACAAGCCATTAAGATGGGATTATAACGTGTATGCAAACAACTCGCAGACAATAGTTGAACGTGGCCCACATACTTGCTGTTAAGGGTCTTGCTCATGATATGAATGCTTTAGCTAAAGATGGTACAATTTTCAATATGGTATTTAATGAAACTGGTAAAGAAGCTGACGATGCTGTTGGTCATATATTTACGAAAATCATTTGGAATTTTGAACGAATGCATAAAGTTGCATTAAAACAGAGCAATCTTGATATTTTATCGAATACTACAGTCAAGTTAGCTGCATCAATAGATGATATACGGTAGTTTTGCCTATCTCTGATGATAGTTCAAATGATGACCACTAGTTATTTTTCGTCGTTTTCGAATTATAATAAAAGTGATTACGAGTATATCGTGAATCCGACTACCCCCGCTGATCCGTGAACGTAATAATCAAACGATGTGGACGCTCTAATGGAATCTAGTCTCTGAAAATGAACTCACAAGCAAAGTGGGGGTTCCATGTTGAACCAGCTTAACCTACATTCCAGGCCCAAAGGTATTCAGCCGCCTGATATCAATTAAGACAACGTCACTTCAAAGTTTCACGCCATTAAATCTTAGTCACTTCTCATATATGGCCCTTTTAACAACTGTGACATATTGCAAATATCTTGTAAGTACCTATATTTGTAGACTGTGTGACATTCTGAGTATATGAGAGGTGTAATGAGCTTTAACTACGATAGTGTATGGTCTGGTTCAATCTTGTGTTTTGTGGATGTATAGTTTTTTTCAATGTAGGGGAAATAGACAGATCACACCATCAAAGGCATATCGGGGTGGGGTTTAGTCAGTAAAAGTCTCTGCTCCGCCCAAGAGCAGGAGAAGTCATTTTGATGATTCTCCACTTGAAAAAAAACCCATCAAAGGCATATATCTACATAATTATACTTCTGATGGTGTGACTTGTTTACCAAATGCAATTGATAGGCTCGCATTTGACCACTACCTCACCAGATAGTAAGCGACAATGTAGTCGACGATGGACCATGTTACCCAGAACTAACCTATTAACTCTTAACTTAAAGAATTTGTAGCTATCAGGAAACTCCAGCAGGGAAGCAACTGTACTCAATGTGTAGTCTACTTCAAAGAGCGTAGGCTGAATACGAAATAGATGCAAAACTGAACTTGTTACTGTTATGAGCGTTGCGCAAGCGCTTTCTTCATTGAGAACATTCAGACGAGGCTATTGACTTGTAAATACACATTGCACTCCAAGCCTTTTGGCCTTTGTGCGCTTTTTTTGTTCTAGTCTTCTCGTTTGGGCAACCGGTTGGCCGGTATTGTGTTATTAGTTCGTGACAACATCAAAAGGTTGAAGATGAAGCGGCTAATTGGATGCTACAGCCAACTGTAGCATCCAACCAGTGCAATGCAGTGGTTGAGCGAGAGACTGCTGCGCTGTGTGTTGCAGTTTCGATTCCCGCTCAGAAAAGATATTTGTATGATCTGCAGATTATTGTTCCGGGACTGATTATTTTACGTACGTAAACACTACCTACTATGCTTAGTTCAAGAGTGACTGAAGCGAGTTCGGAATTGTAAAACACTTCCGATTCGGACAGGATACGTTAGTTGGCTACGGCAAGAGCGGAGCGGAGCTCCCGCCTACGTAGGCTAACGTGGTTATTTTTATAACCACCCAAAAATGGCTTACATATAAGATAACTAGTGGTCATTCAGTAGCTTGCTATTTGTTGCTGACAGTAGATAATCTAGAAGGCAATGTATATTTTAGAGATAAAATAATGCTCCCAAGCAACACCAACTAGCTAAATAACTTTTATATAATAGCAATTCTGATGACTATAAGCTGTAAAAGATGTAGGGATAAGGTTTGTATAAGCGCTTATACAGGCGATATTCAAGCAATTTGGGCACAAAATACATCGCTTTAATCTGAATAACATTTTGTTAATAGCTGCATACCAGCTGGATATCTATACAGAAAGGTTGGTTAACTTCTGCATATAAGCTGATCGACCCTTTGTTCAGAATTTTAAACTCTATTAAGCAGATGAAAATATCAATCTCTGATATTCAGACAATATTCATATTTCAGATCATTCTCGTTATTTTATAAAGAAGTTATGTAATTAAATGTACAAATTCAGCATTTTGTTTCTTATAATTCATTGTGATCATATATATTTTGCGACAAATTTCCAAGTGACAGTGATGGCATCGCTCTGGAAGAAATTATAAATATTGGTAAGTAATTTTTGGTAATATGTTTTGTTAACAATGCAATTATTAAAACGCATGCTACTTTACTGTGAGAATATATACGAGGGGAGTTCAATGTATTCTCGGTATAGGTATGAAGGAAAAGGCGGAAAATTCTGAATAAATTCTATTTTTCAATATACTCCCCTAACATCTCAATACATTTATTTGTTCGTGAAAGTAACTTTTCAATTCCCTCTGAAAAATATTTTTCTTCATGGCCCGAAAAATGTTCGTTTATTGCTCCCTTCAACTCTTCATCGTCCGAAAAATGCTTTCCACGAAGGTCTTTTTTAAGATTAGGGAATAGAAAATAATCACTAGGGGCCAGGTCCGGACTGTAGGGTAGATGATTGATTTCTTCTAATCCATACTCCCGCACAGCAGCCTGGGCAAGGCGCGCCTTGTGAACCGGCGCGTTGTCGTGAAGCAGCAACACACCTGCGGTTAATTTTCCACGTCTTTTTTCTTTAATTGCCTCCTTTAAATTACGCAGGGTGATTGCGTATGATGCAGCAGTAATACTTTGACCTTTTTTAGTGTACTTGATTAGCAAGATTCCCTTAGAATCCCAAAACACCGTGGCCATGAGCTTTCCTGCGGACGGAGTGACTTTGAACTTCTTCGGCGGGTCTGATCCTTTTTTGTGCCACTGCATAGACTCTTGCTTGCTCTCAGGGTCATAGTGATGAACCCACGTTTCATCACCAGTAACAATCCGATCGAAAATACTTTGCGGATTTTCACCACAACGGTCCAAAAACTCCTTACAACAGTCAACTCGCACTTGTTTCAGTAGCGCGGTGAGCATTCGCGGCACCCATCTTGCACTGACCTTTGACAAATTCAGGCGCTCATGAAGGAT